>JAAXYX010000094.1:0-70702 GCA_036851915.1 Ptenothrix huangshanensis | reverse complement strand
GTCCGTGGCGACGTTTTGGATGGCGGCGTTTTGGTCGGGCGATATTTTGTCCAGGCGGCGTTTCGGTGGCGGCGTTTTGGACGGCGGCGTTTCGGCGGCGGCGTTTTGTCCCTGATCCATCGATATGCTAGTATATTGCTTTATACATGTAAATGGATTCATTATCATAAACGGCTGTTTGAAATACTCTTTATATATCAAGGAGTATATCGTACCTTATATTTTACAGATATTGATTTCCACTTTAAGAAAAACGCTTTTAGTTTTAGACTCACTACGAATCTAAATTTATGATGATCTTCATTGCTCCTTCTAAAAAGCTACAGAAGGAAACTTTGGTATAAGCAGAACAACTAAGAAAGCATTCAAACACTTTAACGCATTTGTACATATGGTAGTTGACAGTTTGATGATCGTACGAAATATTTATAGAAAACAAAAAAGGTACAAATTTGTTCAAAATAACATTATCATTTTATTTTTTTATTTAATGAAAGCATTTTAAATTCTCAATAGGCAAAAACAAATTAATTTTCTGTCTGCCTCTCTACACGTCTCATACGGTTACTGTAACTCATAATTAGGAATGCTATCTGAATCCGAGAATCACTTAAACAGTCTTACAATTCACTACTTATCCAACTTGTGCCTCCTTCCTTTCGACCACGACAACAGAACTGGAAAATTGAAACACCAGCGATCCCTGATACGAAAATGCATTTATCTGTTTTATTTCTACAGTTATATTCCCTACCTGTTTCACATCTTCTTCACATTTTTTAAACTTGTTACTAACCACAAAAAAAGTTTCAACTGGGATCATTTTTGTATACATTGGATATATGTCATATCCGGTATTTCAAACTTTTTGTTTCAGTTTAGATCAGGATTCGAATGGCAAGCTACTGCGATCACAGTATGGAATGAGCAAATTAAGGAAATAAAATTAATACATAGAAGTCAAAGACGGAAAATAACTCAAGTGTCACTTCAAGAGTTATTTCTCCTTTACTTGCCGCCTATGCTTTATATGATCATCGTGTTTGCTTTGGCATATTTGCTATGGGATCCCACAAGACCACAACTCATCTACAGTTCCTTAAGCGAGGAATATCAGACACGAATGACTTTTGTAGCCGCAGCGGCAGTTGAAATTCTCATGTTCTCTTGGCATGCGATCGCTGCTTACTTTACATGTGTGATGCACCTATCAACCTTCGAGGTTTGCAAGACCAAAGTAGCTCGAATCTTAACTCAGACTACTCTCCTAATATCGTGAGTATAAATTCTAAATTGTTTTCAAAAGTTCAGTATCTGATTTCTTTCTACAATATCGTGTATGTATTTATTGCAGGAAAAAAGAAAACTTGGTTTCCAAGAAACTACTGGCGCTGACAAAAAATCTGCGCCGCTTGCAACTTGTTGTACATTTATTCAACCTCAGTTGTTCTCACTGCATTTTTGTTTTCAAAATCGAAACCTTAACGCTGTCTATTCCTTGCTACTCTTTTGGCATTTATTTTTTCCATAAAGAACCGATGTTGGCCGCAATTAGCTTCTTTATAGCCATCAACGCTATGCTCGTGTTTGTATTCCTTTATGGGGACGTATACGGCATCCCAACTGGACTTAAAAATGCAAAGCGAAAACTTCTTGTAGCGTCAGACTTGGTGAGTTCAAAATGGTCCAATAATGGAGCGAAACAAAATAGGCGTGGGGCCATAACTGATGCTATGCGGGTCAAGTATTTAAAACGACAAATACTATCCATTCCAAATATAGGCGTCAAAGCTGGGGGTTTCCACACGCTGGAAAGACAGTCATCGCTGATATTTTGCGATTTCGTCGGGCAGCAGGTGGCTAGTATTTTAATTGCTTTGAAATGAACAAATTAAAGCTAAACAAGATTTTTTTTAAAAAAACATCCCAATTCAAACCTTGCGCTGTTTTCGAGTTTGTGTTAAGTCAAGCACAATTGTTATAGGATTAGGATTTTTTGCATTTTAATTTGATCCGCTTTACTCCAGTAACATTGTTAGCAAAAAAACTTTGGTGTAAAAATGAATAAATGGGATCGTAATCTGTTAGCACTTACATACAGTATGCATATATCTAATATAAATATAATTTGGAATAAAAATTTAATTTTATTCATATCAAGTTCTTTGTGCTAAAATAAGTTATAATAGCCGTAGACCCGAAGCCGTGACTCTCATCGACTCGGCTCTCATCGCAAAAATTTTGAACTGTTTTCATAGATTTGTTATTTGAGAATCTCAAACAATCTCAAACTAAATGTGTGCATTCCTATAGCAATATTTTGCGATGAGAGCCGAGTCGATGAGAGTCACGGCGTCGGGTCTACGGCTATTGAATTATAGAAGTTTTGCATGAAAGCCCTTTATGATGAACCTGACTGTGACCAGCGCTGCTGAGCTATGAAGGTGACAGGTTGGAGATGCTGCGGAGAAAGGACGTGCGAGCGAATCATCATTTACTCTTATGTGGAGAGCTAGAAAATGAAGAAATGTACTTGAAGCCTAAGCTGCGTGCACTGTTGAAGGAATGAAAATGTCGGTTGTTTGGTGAGAATTGGTTGAAATGGAAAGACGACAGCAGGTGCTGAAGCTGCTGACCTTGCTGCTCAAGTGACGGTCGTCCCATCTTGCTCAAAGTTGCACATCCTCTCGGCTGATGTGAATTGAGTGAGGAGGCTTTCTACTTGTTTATTTCTCTTTGTTGCTGTTTATTCACATTTGTTTCTACTTAGTTTGGAGATCAATGTCCTCGAAATAAAAGTTGATTTAAAGGGATTGGGAAAACACTTTTAAGGGATCAAGGAGTTTGTAGAATTTCGTGCTGCTTACTGCCAAGTGCCAAGTGATGCGATGGGTCGATATGCGGATGGGCGACGGAACGGATGGAGAGAGTGGAAAAAGAATTATTAGACAATTGCTTGCATATCTCCATCTCTCCTCACTCCGTGTCTCATTCTTTCCTCCGTTCCTCGCTTCTTCTCACTTCCTCTCATGCCTTCCACGTCACAGCCATCGTGTTGATAGAAAAAGCTGCTCTGGCTTTCCTCACTCTTTCTTCAGCGCATTGTGTAGATGCGGCGCCAGGCGATGTTTTTGACGTACGTGTGTGTAGGAACGTTCCAGACTGACATTGGCCGAGAAGCCCTTACCCTTCGTCTTCCTGCGTTTATCTTTAAGTATGCACAGAACCCGATGAGCACACAAAGCGCTTTGCTACAGTAAAAGCAAGGAGAAACATGGAATCAGCGGGCGGTTGCAATTAAATTGAAACCCAAGACGATAAAGTAATCTCTCACTCTCTCCCTAATCCTCTTACAAAGAGAAAGAAAAACAACGAGAGCTCAAGAGAAAATCTAACCAATTCTGAATCAACTGCATTCCTAAACTTCTCTATTTTTGTCCGATTCCCGAACTTGCTTTTCATACTGCACCACTCACTCCTCTCACCAAAACAACCTTAAAGAATTTACAATACGTTGCCTTGGCTGAGCACGGGCACTCCCGCTGTCCAAACCTGATAAACTATTTATTTCCACTTGGAGATTACCGGTCAATCAACTCAAACGTCTTCACTTTCAACGTAAATAATTGCCCATAATTACAACTTCCCTGGCAATCGTAATGTGAGTGTGAGTGCACTGAGCAAGTGAACGCGAGAAGACTCGTCAAGGTCCTCCTGATTTCCGATTCCTTCCATGCTACACTCTTTCTTCGTAGTTACGCTCTCTCATCCCAACTATATAAGCTGGTCAATGGGCTAAGGCATGATTTTCGCAAATGCTTGTACTTTTAAAATAACAAAAGTCAGTGTTTCGAACCAAGCGCTTACTAATCTCCCCGATGTCCAAGGCCAATTGAAAAGTAATTCATCCCCAGTCTCAATTTCCTGTCTTTGCATTTCATCATTTTATTTAGTAGACTCAGAGTCTAACTATAGCAATGCTTCCAATTAGTTTGGGACTCGAAAATTGGTGGACGCAGTAAGGTGTGGTTGAAGTGTCGGAGTAGGAACTGGTAATTACCCACTTGATGTCCACCAACTGGAATCAATAGAATCCGCTGCGAGGAACATCAAGAAGGAATTTGTTGCTGGTCTATTTAGAGCAGAAGAGGTATCCGAATACAAGGCAGAATGCGAAGGAGTGATGAGTCGTGGAGAAGTAGGCGAGTGAGTAGCACTTGTCCGAGTAATAATAGTTGTAAATAATAGCTGTAGCTACAAGGATAAGAATCCAAGACGTAGATTCTGACATGGGCAGATAAGGTAGAGGAACGCACAGGAAATGGCTGTGGAAATGTTGTCCACACTAATTGATGGACTTGAAGAATTGTGGAAATATGACGAGGTGCGCTTTTGTGTTTTGCTTCCTCGATCTTCTCCTCCCGTCACTTGCACGTGCGCTATTATCGAATTATGAACGTAGAAAACCTACTTTCATCTTCCTTTTCTCTTTTGTTCACACTTTCTCGCACCCTGTCTCTATCATTCTCCCGTTCTGCTGGACTCATTGGTGCGTGAGCTCATTACGCTCCATCTGCAAAACAAACCCAAGTCAAGCAGAGCCAACACTCGATCTTGATCCGCTTCAAACCATCTACCAAACTAGAAAAATTCCAATTCAGTCTTGTCATCACACGACGTATACTGTAAAAACTAGTTAAAGCACTGCGTTTAAAACAGAATTAGCACTGCTGCCTCTTGGGGTTAGGAGTGTGAATTGGCCTAAGGAAAAGTCTTTAGGTCAAATCCATGCCGGTCCATGAGGTCAGGTGACTGGGAAAAATGTGGGAAAATCAGATGAGTCCGTTGATGCTGGACCACGCTCAAGTAGCCCGCATGTGGAATATCAGTCACTAATAAACGGTCGCATTTTTTGTTGTGATATTTTTTAATAATTGGCCAAATGGCATTTTACAAATGACCTTCCGGATTGGAGTAGTATGTTGGTCCAAGTGGCTGGGATGGCGACGAGGTCAGCTGAGCAAGTGGAAAATGGAAGAAAGGAGTGCACAAGGAGGTTTCCACTCATTGTGTGTACATAAGTGCGAAGTTGGGAGCGAGTAGGGAAATAAACTCGTTCTCTGCTCTCCCGTCCATTCCTCTTTGCCCTCGGACTATTCGTCTTGATAATATTGAGTGCGTAAGTGCTGCGGGCTTATCTTGTATTGTGTTCCAGGGAACTACTGCCATGGAATTGTGTGCTGATGCCAGTGTTGGTGGAGAGAACTGTAGTTGGTTCTCCAAGTTTTCCGACATTCTGACCGTGCAAACAGCTCGAATGATACACGCACAGAGAAAAGACACGAGGAAGTGACTGTGGACAAACTATCGGCACTTGAGTGCTAGGACTGACGGATGAAAGCTGATACTGAATGCGATATGCGATATATGAACGGGCTACTTATTCTTCGCCTTCAATTGCTGACTTGTGAGTGCGTATCTGCGAGCTGACCTTAAAACCCAAGTGAAAACCAAACCAAGTTGGGCCCATAAAGCGATAAACATATATTTACTCTGCATCTTACTCCGCTCCTCCACTCCCACCCGGCTTTGTCGCCACGCTTTCACTCTCATCCAAAGAGAAATCGACGGGAGGCGAACCGTAAGGATAATGATGCTTGGATATTTCAATTTTCATCCATAATGCATGGGAAGGAGACGCGGAAGTCGTCCTACAAAAGCACGAGACAATTACATCAATGTAGTTCACACCATCTATTTCAATAGGAACGGAAGGAAGGGACAAAGCGTGGGCAAAAACAGTCAAGTATGGACCAAGATGGGATTTGGGGGTTCGATAGTGACGAGGGCAGGAAAGCACCATAACACGGACGCTATAAATGACTGTGGTGGAAAAGACGAGGAGAGAGTCGAGAAGAGACGTGGAGCGGATAAGAGGATGGGAAAGTATACCAGGGCAGGGCATTTGAGGGCAGCTCGCCGTCATTGCTGCGGGACATGTCTAAGAAAAGATGCGAGAGGAAAGTGTGTCGATGACATATTGTGACATATTTTCCAGCCGCTAACTTCCGAGCTGTTTCCCTTCCGCCTTATCTTCTCCATTGCTTCGTGCCACAGGGAGACAGCGAAGATGCAGAGGAGGCAAGTGTGCACACACACTCACGCACTCACGAGCACTACACACTAAGTGGACACTAAGACGACATCCTTGTACTTGAGGTGTGGAAAGGGGAAGCCTCCTTTCACCTTGTTGCTCCATGTGCTCTACTAACGAGTCCAGTATCCACATTCCTGCTCTCATTCCGGAGCTCAGTCGAGAACTAATGAAAAATCCAGTGTTTCCTCCAGCCTTCCACTTGTTTTCCCCTCAGCCTCTTTCCAAATACGGCATTTGTTTAGTCGACTTGTTCCAATCCACTTATTTTTCCTGGATACCAATCACGACAATTTGTTAGTAACGCCAAACTGGCCTCTCATTGGCGTGTGATTGGTCCATGATCTACTTCGTTGTTGGTGGGTGGTCTCCTGTGCTAAGCTCCATGGAAAATCACACTCGCTTTACCCATGTTTTCCCCAACCAGTTTCAGACAGCATTAACTTCTAATTCCCACTCCGTCCTCTTGTCCTGTATCCTTGTTTCCACCATACGGATCACCCACCAAATTATGTCAACATTTACGCGTATCTTCAATCTTTTTCGGCTTTTCCATCTTCCATTAATTTCTCTTCCTTCACATAATCTTCACAAGAAATAAATCCAATAAAGGAATTCACATAGATCCAAAATATTTCCAGCTTCTGTCCACCAAGCACTATGTAGTAGCTATCGCCTGCAATTCAAACCATTATCACCTCCTACCTACATTCAAATTAAATAACTTTCATTCAACTAAAATCCGGGTAACAGCAAATGCGGATTTGTTAGGCACATCTGAAAAAGAGCTTATAAATGCCCCTGAAGAAAATATTGCATGGCAGGAACTGTAGTTAGAAACACGACAAGCGTAGCTATAGTGTGAGAGCTTCTCCCATGAATAAGAAAAACTTATTATAACACTTTGTTATCGGTAGTCACAGTCGAGCTAAATTGGTGTGATTAATACAATGAGTACGAGAGTAAAAATTTTAATTTGGGTTCTGATTATGAATTACAATTAATGTCATGCATTTGGATTGTGTCAATTAGATATTAATTCACTGTATTTTACCTAATAAATCGTAAGATGCTTCGAATTGCTAATTACGATAATTGTTATATGATACTATATATGTATCGGTTTGCGAGAGTTGATTTGAAAATGCACAAGTTTACTGCAAACCGCAATGGGTAGTTTTTATTTGTCCTGTTTTGACTAAGTAAAACAAAATAAGGATGACGCTTTATTTATTAGGCTGGATTTGCTGGCTAAATGATGACGGTGTATGCAGACGCCGTGGTTGGGGTAACTTTGGATGTGAAGGTGTGCCTTGCAGCTTGATCGGAAGATGGCGCGAGTACTGGTTTGAGAATTTGTTGGTGAGTCAATTTCAACTTGTTCGCTCACCTTTCACATTATTGTTCCCTTCTCTTGCATCTCAATATTGCGAAATGAGCCGCTTAGATCGAATGCAGTAGAAATGAGAAAATAAGTTCGCAAGTAGTTAACGAAGTGCCTAAAGTTCAGTGTCAGCTTCCACATAAAGTATTGTCACTGTGATGCCCATCAGTCTTTGTAGTTATGGCTAGGGTTGGCAAAATTCCCAATTTTGTTTTTTATGCACTGGGCATACAAATTCCTCCAACCTTATTTTCTCTTTATTCCGGGAATTTCAACTCAAAATTAAATCCCCAGTTTTTTTTTAAATTCCCGAAACTTCCAGAAAGTGTACCTTTGGGGCTGTCCTGTCTGATGGGCATAAATGAGAATGCGACGCTTTTAACTACGAATTAAGAAGAAAATGCATCAATAGAAACCCTCCCCCAGTTTTAGAGGCTGGCTACCTTCAGAATTGTTTTGGATTATAGACCTTGCTCTTCGAATTCATTAAGTACTTGTAATTCTTCATAATTATATTGAGTGTCCAGAAGAACGTCCAAGACAAAATTTTCAAAATATTGAATCAGTGTAACAAGTAAAGCGATCAGAAAAATGCTTCTTTTGCCTTTAAAAAATGCTTTATCGAATCTTCAAAATACTAACTTTTTGCTCTTTTTGTCTCAAAATGGCTTAATGCTAAAATTATGCGTTTTTATCACTAAACATGTTTTTATCGTCTTTGAAATTGAGCTTTTTATATCACGTTTAATGCGTTTTTTAAATCCAAAAATGCTCAAAATATTTTTTTGACTCCTCCAAATGCTAACATGAAGTTATTTTCAGTATTTCAAAGTTGAGGTTTTATTTGATTTATTTGAGGTTACAGAATCTAGTTTCTAAAAAGCCTGAAAATCTTGCTCAAAATGCTAAAATTATGCTCTTTTAGCTCTAAAATGCTGGCAAGTGCTCTTCTGGAGCTCACAATGCTTTTTGTGCTTTTAATTCTTTTCCAAAAGGACTCTCACTTCTGGTCTAATCGTAAGTGGGTTGCCAGAAGGTTAAAAAAGTGGCGACCACCATACAAATGCTTTTCATGTTTTCTGGTCGCCTTAGTAATGCGTTATAGAAATGTATTTTTGCTTGAGACGTTTAATTAGGGCATTACGGCACGGCGCGGAAGGAATACAGAAAGGTGAACAACTCGACACCAAGGTAAGAGTGAGAGAGTGAAGGAAAATGGTAACGGAAATCTACTGGTTGTTGAATGGCAGCAAGTAGTTGTAAAAGTATTTGTGATGATTGCTAATTGGAATTGGAAGCGAGAGAAGGCGAGACAGCAAATAAAGGTGAGAAGAGGAAAAAAGTAAAATGAACGGAGTGTGGATGGAAGCGTCTGAATTTACTCATTATCCGTACATAGAGAAGGCGGTGCAGATGCATAGACCGGCTTAATTGTAGATGTGGAGACTGAAAGGAAGCAAAACAAGGGAATAAAGAAAAAAGAATAGGAGCGAGTGGAGCAGTTGCAAAGTCAAAGGGAATCGAGAGACGAAAACTAATGGCGAATTTGAAACAAGTAATAATCCTCTGCTTTTCCCATCTCTTAATTATTAGTTGTATTCCCGTTTCTGGTTCTGTTTGCGTACGCTGAGTGGAAGTGCTGAGTATTTGCAATTTGCAACGTGTAAAAATCAGTGGGATGTGAATGCGTATGATTGTGAGTTGGTACTGTGGCTGCATGTGGAAATGGACTGCAGGTGTGGAGAAGAGTCAAAGGAAAGACGCCAAAGACGAGGAGATTGAGCGAGTAAGGTGAGCTGTGAGCGTTTGAGTATGTGGAGCAAAGTTGAATATAAATTATGCCGACCGGGATTTATGTGGGCCAAATGACAATTATTCTCTGCATTCGCTTCATCTTGCTCGCGTCTCCTCCGTCCTCTGGTCATTGTCGTGCTCGTGTTCTCAGCATTCTTCCATTCATTATTCTTCTAAGCGTAATTTGGGATCGAGCAGAGTAATTGTTACACTTGTCGTATCTTCCACTTCCACAGGCACTTCCATTTACCTATTCATTCATCGACCACCACGCCGCAAAGAAGATTTAGAACACTCCCACTGTAATCCACACTTGCTGCCAAATCCAACTTTTAGTTTCTTTCCAACCATTTACATACTTTCAACACCTACCTCAACCTTCCCCACTTGTTGTGCATCCGACGACGATCGGTCTGAGGAGATGCAATCGGACCAGATAGCGTCGTCTCTTTTAACTGGTCCTCACGATGAGCACCGACTTTATCTTATTTTTGCATTCAGTCCGTTGTAACTAATTTCAACTGAATGAGCAGTGCGATGTACGATACTCGAGCTGAAGAACGTTCAATCAATAAAACTTTGAATAAAACCTAAATTAACAAGTCTTCAAGTATGCGCCTAACTTCTCATTTCTTGATGAAATCTTGTCTTTTCAATTTTAGTGTTGTAGTGACCGGGATTTAGAACAAGAAGTTAATTCATGAAACGAGCCCAAGAGAAATAGGGACTCAGGCATTACAATTAGCATCACTAATTGCAATTAGTAATGTTAATTGCAATTAGTGATGTTAGTTGCATTAAGTACTAACGCATCTCTAATTTGTCGGTCCACCGCATCATTACTAATGAGTCAACACTAATATTGCACCATGAATTTACATTTAGTCCCAGTTAATTCGAGCATTTAATCTTTATAGTTTATAAAAACGTTAATATTTGAACTCTCAACCGATTTTGACGAGTAAGGTGTCATTCGAATATTACACGGTAAAAAAAAATTGATTTTAACAGGACAAACTGTACCTCAGATCAATAGTTTTCACTATTAATTTTAATAGTAGGACTCGATAAATTATTAACAGAAAAAAACTATCGATATGTTTAATAGGTTTTGCTATGGATGTTTTTTTTTCTGATATTAATAGTGTGCCTAGTACAAAATCATAGTGATCCGGTTGATGTTCGTCAATTTTTTAGCGTGTAGAGACGAGTAAAATTATGTTTTTGGTTCGCAAAGTTATTGAACATTTTCAAAAAATCTCGTTTTTCATGTGTTTTTTGAAAAATTCTAAAAAATTGAAAAAAAAATCTTACTGTTCACATTCGTAATATATGTAGTACTCAGTAGTACGCGTCGAATGGTGTATAATGTTATTCGCTTTTCTAGCTCGAACAAGTTCCATTTTAAAAATGGAACTTGTTTTCTAGCTAGCAACTTTGTGCCTTTACTTTTCTGTATAGAACAAGTTTTATCTACTTTACACTTGGTGACATTTCCTGTTAGTTGAAGGCAATACTGACGTATTTACTACGAATCATTAAGCGAAGCTTTATCTTGTCAGCATCCTCATGTGCTTGGAGGGAAGAGAATTATTTTTGAGTGACCAAGTGGAATCGAACACGGCTTTCGCATTTCCTTATGGAGCGAACCTAACGACAAAATTCGCAACGACGACAACTAGAGAGAACAAAGTTCGGGGTTAAGTAGGAAATTGAGAAAATGAAATTCTGGATGAAAAGATGGAAGATCGGCCGTGGTACAGTCTTCAAAAGGTTGGTTGTTTGTCCAATGCAAGCAAGCGTTAAGGGTTTGTGAGGGTTAAAGTGAGTGATGTCTCTGACATGCCCAGTTAGAGACGAATTCAGATTGCTAGTGACCAAGCAGTGAGAAGCTAAGGTCAGTTAGGAGGTTTGTCAAGTGAAAGGTGGAAGGTTGGTAAGATTGATGTGGATATGTGGATGGAAATAACGAAGAAAATGTCAGAGGAAAGATGACAAGCGAGGTTTGAGGACAGGACTGGTGTGGCAGGTCGAGACTCGTTCGCATTGGGATGACGAGATTGGAATGGGAGACGGTCAAGGAGCAGTGTTACACAGCGCACATACTGCACCTAGACGACTCACAACAAAAACAATCCCAAGGGGACTCAGCATTTAAATGAGCAAACAAATGGAGACCTGGCTGCGTCCATTTCTCTTTCTGTGGGTCGAACGTCCATCGACTAATCTTCCTATAAACTGTGAATTGCAAGTAGGGAATGCAATCTCGAGATCTCGACGGTTAAATCTCGATCTCGACAATTCCAACAGGTATTGCAAAAGTTCTAGATCTCGATGATAAAATCTTGATCTCGAAAAAGTCGAGATCTTGAGGGATTATTCTCCATCTCGACATTTCGAAAATGGCTTGAGATTGCATTCCCTAATTGCAAGTCGTAATGGGTAAAAGTAAAAGTTGTCTTCTGTTCTCGTTGACATTTACAGCTTTTACGTAACACGACAGCAAAGATTTGCATTAGCACTCGACTTGTCTACAACGCGTGGTATACACTTGGTTTTTGAGGACTGTGTATGCATCGCTGCACTAATAAACTAATAACAGCTGACCAGGGCGAAGAATTCTCTCAACTCCACACTGGCAAGAACAGCTCGCGTTTCCATTGCGTTTCCAATTTCCACAAATTCCTTCAGCGACTCCTAAAGAGTGCAATACAAATGACCACATGCATCCCCTTCACGCACTCAGTCGACTATTCTCTTTTAGTCTAGTCTCATTTTCTTGTAATTACCGTTGCAGTCGCACTCATTGTTTTACAGTCCGCTCATGTCTTGATCTGCACTCAAGTGATTACCGATTACCTTTCCTCTGGCAATTAGTGCGACTTCCCAACACACTTAAATGGTCAAAGTGTAGGCAACGTGTAAACGACGTAAAGATGCAAATGATGGAAATTATGCAGACGTTTCTCAATCCGAGCCAATTAAATTGTTTCAGTGATAAATCATAAGCATTGCCTCCGAAATCATAATGTGGCTGCTTGAAAATTCTTTGTATGCCTAATGTGCGAATGGATCACTGCATTCGCTCCAGTTGTGCCCACACACAGGCACTTGGGTGTAATATTTACATGCAAATCCAAGCATTAAGCATATAAGCGTTTTTTCTTCCTTCAGATGCGAGGTTGGTACTCGACTCGTGTGTGAAACGGTAACATGGTTTTTTCTTGGAACCGGTGCAGTAGCCAGATCCGTTATGCGTTAGAGAGGCACTGAGGCCGCACTTGGTTCGAGCAAGTCCCAGCTTCCTCATAATCCTCATAATTAAGCCAGTGCAGTTTGTGTGGAGCGACTGGCTGCATTCCACACTGCACATTTCCTTTGCAGTGCTGCAAGTTTTTTTTGCAAGCTCATTTCCATGCCAAGTTCTCGCTCCGACTGCCTCTTACATGCATACTTAAATTCATTTGAAGTGCAGCTGCACTAAGCCCATTTTCAAGAACGTTCTCAACCCTTTTTACAAAAGCAGCACCATTCACCATTGATCAAGATATGAGCGACAGGCGATGAGAGACTGGTAAACAGCTGTAGTACAAGTTGCTCCTGTTAATAGATGTGACTCAAATTCAAATCATTTGCATTTCCATAGTTAGTGTGGAACAGTATGTTGTGTTGGCGTTACCAGAGCAATCGTCACTGTAAGCCTGACGATCAGTTGCTTTTACTTGTTCACAAACCCGCAGACACAACGAGGTGACACTGCAAGGCTTTGAGGCTGCGGCAGTAGTTGGTGCAGAGAAATTAAAAATATTTAAAAAGAATGGAATAATGAACGTCAAGACAATGCTGCAATGAAGGCAACAATGGAGTAAGGAGATGACGCTATGGAATAATTACTATGCTTTGGAGTGGGATTGTTGGACGACGAAAGGAAGGAGACTTGTTGTGGAGAATTTGGTGGACTTGACTGGGAGCGACGAGCACTGATTAGATGCGGACTTGCGTTGGTTCGTGGGTACATACGTACGTGGTAATTGGCAGATTGAATTTTGCACACACGCAGTGTCATAATAAATCTTGTTTTCTCAAGTCGCCCATTCAAGCAGCACAGCTGACTTTTTCTCGTTTCCCAACATTTACCAACACAGATTCGACTTTAACCTTGAGTGACGAATCGAACGATAGACACGAATTGCACTTGAAGTTTTGGAAGAAACGGGGGAAACTTGGTAATAAATTATTTATTCTGCCAAACACTGCTAGTTTCTATGGTCATCATTATTATGCTCTGATGATTGTGATTATCCTGTGATTATTGGAAATGCCGTAATTGACAAGTCAGGAATACAGAGAATCTCCCAGTCGCAATCTGCGTGTGCCGTTCAGTGTTCGAATCTATTTATGAATTTACGTTGAAGGAGCAGCCGTGGCCGCGTAAATAAAATACAATGGGCAGGATGGAATCGTTTTGCAATTTGTTATGTCTACCTGAGCACGCTTTTTCTGGCTTGACTTTGGTTTTGATGGATGCAGTAAATATCCATTTGCGTCACGCGAGGCTCTGCTTAGGCGACTGCGGGGAGGGCAACGCGGGGCGGGGAACACAAAGCTCAAATCAAATAATCACCATTAATCGTGCTCTCATCTTTTCTTTGCGAATATCTTTGGGCTGTGGACATGATGGAGGGAAGCCCTGTTCGCTTTACTCACCACACAGCCACATATCATCATACGAAGCTATTAAAGCATTAATAATATTTGATCGTGTAAATAATCACCTGTACATCTGCATACTGGTTCTGCGCTCTTCATTCTTTCTATTCGTCAGTTGGATGGCGAAGAATGAGAGGAATGAGAAAACCTTCGCAATCACCAACAAGACGACGAGAGTGCGTGAAAAGCACCGCTCATGTCCCTTCTCACAGCCACAAATTCGCCACGAAACAACAAATCCGTCAACACAACCTGCTTAATTTTGTGAACCATCCGTCAACGTTACGGCGTCGTTAGGTAAACAGCAGCAGGGCACTTGCCTATTTTTCCCTGCCTGCTCAACCTCAAATGAAGCTGCTTCCAGTTTCCTCAGCCACTTCGGATTGTACCTTCACTACCATCAATTTGGAATTATGTATTTTGGCCTTCGACTCCCCAACGTCACTTGCATTTCCCATCATTCCATAATTGCATGCTTGGCTGAAAATCTAGTTAGTTTTGATTTCACCTGTTCATTCAAAGTAATTATGTAAACACATCATTTCCTTCTTACCCATTTGCGCTATCACTATTCAGATGTATCCGAAAACAAAGCATTATAGAAAACAGCAGGCACTATAAATTCCAACTTCTACACGGTAAAAAAAGTGATAGAGATGCCGGTAACAAAAAGTCAAAAGGTAATAGGGGTATCTATTAATCGTAAAAATTACAAATCATAGTCAACCGAAAATCCTGTAAAGTTTTCTACCGGTATCTGTATTAAAATGGAAAATCAATAGTGACCACTACTGATTTTTTCAGGAGACACAGCACTTTACCGGAGAACCGATTACTTTTGATAGGTGTATCTATTATACATTTATTAGGTAATAGGAAATTCTATTAGGTTTAATAAAAGTTTTCATTCCTTTCAATAGATATTCCATTAAATTTAATCGACGATTCCATTGATTTTATCAAGGCCAAACTGCACCTCAGATCATCAATAGTTTTAGCTATTTATTTTAATAGTAGGACTCTGTAAATTATTAACAATAAAAATATTGATATATTTAATAGGTTTCCCTGTGGATTAGTAAAAATGTTCAAATTCGGTTATGTGGATAATAGTGATCAAAAATCTTTATTTTCGAAACTTGTCAAGCTTTCAGTTACTCACTGTAACCTTCGTCAGGACCTCGTCAGGATACTAAACCAAATCAATTTAAAATTCCTATATAATTGCATGAAGGGTAAACCTGGTGGCTTGTAAATGCCGTTGTACATTGTAGTTTTGTACAATTGTAAATGCAGTGGAGATTTTCGCGGTCTCCATAGTAATTTTTACAAAATTGTAAAATTGTTGAAGAACAACGGCATTCACAAGCCACCGGGCTCCCCCTTATGGATTTGTATGATAGAACAATTTTTTGAATTTCAAATTTCTTTTTTAAATATTCATAACGTTTTTATTGTATCAGTTTTTTAATTAAACAAAGTTATTGAAAAAAATAAATTTCGGTGCGGAATCAACGTTTCCACGTGGGATTGATTTTCGTTCCAGAATCCAGATTCATTAGGTAACCATCATGACAGCTGATATGAAGGTGATCCTTCAGCTTTCGTGCAAATCAACGTGACTCTGACTCCAGAAGTTTAATTTCTGTTTCATAAATTTTGTGTGTGCATTGTGTTTGGTTCCAATTATGATTTGCTATTTTATTTCTCAAATTTCCAGCAGCAATGTCACGTTTGTGTTCTGCTATTCGAACGTCTAAAGGTCGCTTTGTCTCCCCTAAGTAGACTTGAAGACAATCAGCACATGGAACTTTGTACACTCCTCCTCTACTGACTTTGTGCTGAATTTTATGTGACGTTAAAAATTCTCCCATTCTTTTCCCCGGTCGATGGATTGGGATGAGGTCTGTGTTTCGAAATAGGGAAGAAATGTTCTTGGATAAATTACCTAAGGAGAAATTATTCGTTTTTCATAAAAACTTCCAGTCAAGTCCAAATCTTTTGGTGGACGAGGCCATCTGGCCTTGTTGGTAGCAATTCTGGATCTGATTAATTTTCGTGGGTAATTATTTGAAATCAACACTTTTTCGATGCTGTTCAATTCTTCGTCAGTTGAATGAATGTCTAAGGCTCGGGTCACAAGCGCGTCTATGACAGAAACTTTATGACGTCAATGGTGAAAAGATTTAAAATTCCGATATCTTGATGTACTAGTTGGTTTTCGATAAATACTGCGCTGAAGTCGATTGCCTTCTCCTTGCAACCGTACGTCTAAGAAATTAATTTTGTTATCAGCTTCTTTTTTGGTAAATTCAATAGACGGATATTGTTTGCTGACAACTTCAAATAGCTCCGTTTGTATTTTAGGTTTGAAAATTAAAAAGGTATCATCGACATTGCGGCACCATAACTTAAAATTAAATGTAGGAATAATGCGTTCTTATCGATCGACTGCAAATATAGTTCCGAAATTATTAGAGAAATAGGACTTCCCATTGGTAAACCGCCTTTTTGAAAATAAAATGTGTTGTTGAAGAGCTATGGATGTTTTTTTCTTATATTAATAGTGATGCCTATTACAAAATAATAGAAATCCGGTTGATGTTCGCTAATTTTTTTAGCGTGTATAACTACAACTACATGCCGCTTGAAGAGTGCAGCGAGAAGAGTGCCGGTCAAAAGAGTGCACATACGGTCAGGAAAGTGCGGAGCCACTAGAGTGCCCACTCAAAAGAGTGTGGAGCCAACAGAGTGCCGAGTGATACGTGTGGAAGGTTCGCGGAAAGCGAAGTTCGAAAAGTGTAATGATGATTGGTGTAGTTGTTTATTCCTAATATATTACAAATTACGATTACAATATTGGTTAAAAATATGAAACTAAAGATTCTTTCTTAGGTAAGACATGATTACACATCTACCGATCCGACAATAAAAATCTACAAGAATTTTTTCCAGCGCGTCCTCGATTACCGTTTCATTGTTCGGAGGTTGGTGCATTTGTGTTTGGTTTTTTCTTAAAAAGTAATACAACTTTGATTAAACTGTAATACCACAAAGATACCACGTGACCGTAATAACTGAAATGTAAGATCTGTAAGGCAGAGGGTATTCCGCTAGTATTTAATATACATATACACTCGTCGTTTAATCCATTCTATTCCCCCTCCTACCGTACAGGCAGACATTTTATTTCTTGCTGTGGATTACTGTGCACTTGGTTCGAATCTAGTAGTTGTAATTTGGTAATGTGACATTACTAATGTCCTTGCTGTTGCCCGTACAAGGATATCGCATCCAAATGCAGAAACTGCACTTTGCTGCTAGCGCTTAATTCCTGTGACATAGACAAAATTAGTTAGGTCATTGGTTGTTGAAATTACACTTGACATGTGTGGGGGTGAAGAGTTGACGAGAAGCAAGACAGGTTGTCAAGTAACCTTCGGTCGGCAAATGCATTGCCTATGCCCGCGATGGCGCGATCAGTTCGCAGGACGACCGGAAGGAGGTGAAAGCGGAGGACGGGAGCAAAAAGAGGAAGGACCAGCAGCACCGTCACGCATAAGTAACTACACTTACTATTAGCTTGAGACTTAAGCGGTGACGAAGGCGGTAAGATGCGCTTGTGATTTCGGGAGCCTAAACTCGACGTTATTTTATAACAGCCCTAACATTCGGAATCTCAGCCTTACGTTACGCCTGCCTGCTGCTCCAGTTATCTTCTCCTCTCTTGATCATATACCATTTTATTACTGCTCTGCATTCCAGAGCATTTAGATTTCTAAAGGTCGACAGAAAATGTTCATTTCGCGTAAAAGTATCAACCACTGTCTACTTGCATTTGAATGCCCTATTGTGGCTAGTGGTGTGGAAATAGAAGGGAACAGTTCGTACAAGCATGGCATTGCGTTGGCTTGATGGAAATTGGTAGGACATTTGACGAAGGTGCCTTGTGTTTCAGTTTCAATATTTGGCTCTGGTCCTTTAGTCATTGGAAAGAAGGGCTGATGATGTGCAGGTTGGAATAATTTGTGATGCAGTTTCTACGTGTTTTGGTTTGAGTGGACGGAGAAGTGGCTTACCTCCACCTGCCCACTCCGTGGGTACGAGTCGATCCTTGAGTAGTCATCGAATATGGACAGATACACACTGGGAAGACGTAAGGACGTTGGTGAGAGTCTTGTTCTCGTTCTTCCATTTTCAACAGCCTCTTTCGCCCATGGCTCGAATGCTGATTACAAGTCGAGTGGAAAGACTGCAAGAAATGGGATGGACGCAGTCCAGAGCCAAAGGACAGGAGCCCAAGTCCTTGTCAAGCCAGCAGCCAATTACGAAACCACCTGAAGACGAAGTCAAAGTGTCGAAATGAAAGCGAAATCTTTCACTCTTGTTCTCACTGTCTATTCCGATGTTTAAAACGGATGAGACTGCAGAAAAATAAGTGAAAATTGAGCGTGTAACGATGACATGAGCTTTAGCCAACGTGAAGGTACCATGGTGTGTGGAGCAATGAAGTGACATTGGGAGCTGCAGGTGCGGGTTGAGATTCTAAGGATCACCATCCCACTCGACCAGATAAGACAGGAGAGCGAAGAAGAGACACTTGCAGCCGTAACTTGGACTATTTTCTGCAGCATCTGATTCAAGTCTCATTCAGACACTTCTCTTTGGTTGCTATTGACTCGCATGTTTACACAGGACGATTCGCACTTGGAAATACTTGAATGCTGGTCACTCGAGAGCACGCAACAGGTACTTGTCCAAAGCGAGTACTCAGCTAGTCCGGCATGTATGGAAATGAGCAAGAAACAAGAGTGCAGTCGCGATGCACACGGTTCATTTAACCTCTCTCATTTGTGGCACATTCACATGAACGGAGAACGAAAAATCACTCCCTCCGTCTCCTCTGCTTTCTTTTTCATCCTTTGCTCAAGTGCCTCAGCGTCATCATTAACCAGCACTCTGCATTTTCCTCCGCTTTGTTTCTGTCCCGTTGTCCCAACAATGGACGCCATCCACAGCTCAATTAATCCAATATCAAATGTACAATTGTCAGTTGTGTAGAAAGTCAAGTGTAGTCACTTGCCACTGCAGCTGTTCCTTGAACTAGCCGTGACTGGGAATGCTTCACTGAAGCAACAACAAATAAAATGCGCTCCAAAGACTACATGAGATGCAGAATGAGATTTACTTTGATTCCACGCGATATTCGCTCCATTATTTCATTAGGCTACACATACGTGTTGGATTGGATTGACGCTTCTCGCGATTTATGACGAGTCACTTGCGCTGTCAGTTGGCAGTGTCTCTCGCCTCGTTCTCAGCTCTGCTTTGTGCGTTTATTTGGCTACGATTGTTTCTGCACTGCAGGCAAGCGCGGGCTGGCAGTAGGCAAGAGTGAGCTCCATTCAGCTATTTATTCAAAAGCCACAACGACCAGGTCAATAACCAAAGGCAAGAAAATTCAAAGGGTGCGACAAGAGCAAACAGAGACCTGGTAATGATTGCCACTGTCTTGAGAGTATTGTCCAAATATTATTATTCATTATGTGGATGCGAAGATGCGATGAGGAGCATCGGATGTGTGTCATGTGAACCAACATTGGCCGTTCACTCTTTCACTCTCGTCCTGCATTCTGATGCATGTGCCTTCGTTGTACTGCTGCGATTGTGCTCGGTATTGAGTCGTGTACGTACGTACTGGCGAGCAGCACTTGCGGCGATGCATTCAACATTCAACATTCTTCGAAAACTGCCTCAGCATCTGATTAACATGGTAATTACTTGGAGATTTTGGAATAAAGTTCCATCTGTCGCTGTTGGATGCCACGGCTTTGAGATGCCAGCGTGAATTGACCAACAGTCAGTGATTGGGAAGATTTGGTGGGAGAGGGGAGTGCAGGCAGAAATGCGACAATACGATGAGAGGGTCCTTTGCCACGCAATTGTACATCAAAATATTTTGTTCACTTCACTCAATACTTGCGTCCTTACAATTAGTTCTCACGTTGTATTCAGCTCTTTACAAAGTGTATGCACGTAACGTGCCAGGAATCAAGGAAAATAAACTAATCGTAAAATGTTCGAATAAAGAGGCAAAAGTTGAAGGAAATACTGGAATTCTTTGGGCCCATCGCACTTCAAAAAGTCTCTCGCTCACATAAGCCAAAAGGAAAGATGATTCTGTGGCAGGGGCATCGCACCTCAGCTTTTAGTCTGTTTAAAAATGATTTCAAATTACAGTACCTATAAAATCGTTATAAAACATTTCATTATAACACCAATTTTCCCATAGCCACATTTAACCTTCCAGTCAAAGAACCAGACTTTTGATATCCATGGAAGATTTAAAATAAAAATTGGGTCAGCTGAATAGTCGATTCCTGTTCATTGTATTGTACTATTCCAAGGTAGATGCACAAATTATCGTTGCGTAGCGTTATTTTTAGATTTGTTCATCTAATTACCTTGGTACTACTTATTTTCTGAGAGTACGGCGATTTTTTGTATTTCTGTGTTTGCCCAATGTTATTGGAATAAGATTATCATAATCATTCACCAAAAATTATTCATAATATTCTAAAACGTCAACAGTAAACAATGATTTTCATGATTTTTTATTTTTGCATTTTCTTGTTGATCTCTTGTTTGTCTAAAATGGGTCATTATTTGTTAATTTTTAAACACAGAGAAGTTGTATGTTTGTTCGATTTTATTCGCCGGAATGACTTTACCTGATACAGAGAAGTCAGAGAATAGTCTAAAGAACCTTGACGAATATCGTCATTTTAATAACATGTTTCATGTTTTCCATACCGTCATGCTCATGCTGCAGCCTGCTTCACAATAAAATTGCTTTCACATTCAAATTCTTGTCTTTATAATGCCACGCACTTTTAATTTGCGTATGTGCATGAAGCTAAAAACTTCATCTAAAATTCCAGACTCAAGCAGCCATCAGTTCAAGTTTTTTATTTTCGTCCTAGTAGTCTACGAAATTGCATATAATGAAGGAACCCTATAATAGAACACATTAAATGTGATGAGACAACATTTTGTAATTGGAATGTGAGAATAAAAGCTTTATAAAGTCACTGTTGCACAACTGCAGTAGCCTCACGACTCAGTTTACAAACCAAAATAATTTTAGCTTTTTAGTTTAATGTCACTTTCTTATTGAGTTATGTTAGTGTCCGTAAGGGTGGTGGATATAAAGAAAGAACCGCGTGTAGCAATAAACATGATATCAGTAACTATTATTATATCAGTCATCTAAATTCCGAAACAAATTCGTTGAACTGACTGTGAGGAGTAATTGCTCCTCTAGTTCCAACACATAAACCAAATCGTTTCAATCAGTTTTATTGTTAGAAATTTTGTTGGATTATTGTTGGACTTTGTGAGATTTCGTAGTAGGGAAGGTATAGGTTGTGAATCCAGGCATCTAATAGGTGACCATATTTAATAATGTCAAAAGCTTTAGCCACATTCAAAAAATGCATACATTGGTTTCTTGTTGTTCTTCACCTTGTTTAGACGCCCCTCCAATATTTAGCAGTTGTTGAAAGTACCGGAAAAAATTAATTAACCCTTTTAGAAAAACTAAATATAATTCCATATGCGTAATAATATTAAAATCAATAGAGTAGTGGATGCTTTGAAATTACTTTATTCAATTCCGAGCTTCCGAACAAACTTTGGCCGTTGGCTTGGCATCCTTCTTTCGGGATTCAGAACGCTATAATGAACTAGCTTTTACAAGCTCAGATTAAAATTATCTAGTCAATAAAAACATTTTGATTTCCAAATTTTGAATACAACTTCAAATTAGAAATGGGTAAATTATTTAAATATTAGTTACTCTGGTCGCTATTAGTTAATCTGTTATTTTCTTCAACATGAGGAATTAAAAGACCAAATTGGACATTTCCCTTTATAAGTGTTCGTTACTTAAATATTTTTGAGTGCATAGAGATTCTTTAAATTTTCGTGGTAAAGCGTGGTTCTTTCTCAATTAACTCAATATCTGCTTTGACTGCTTGTGGCTCTTCCCGTAAAATCTTGTCTTTAAAGTTTTAAAATGCAACGTGGGTGGCAACAGCCGATGATTCCAATTATGGGTCATTAGAATACGATCTAGTGTGTCACCTAAAGAAAACTAAACCAATGGTTCCAGTGATCGGTCTCCTTTTTTCGGCACGGTCTGAACAACGGGCAAAATCTTTTGCTTTTTTAGGGGTGGACTACTTTGTTTCATTGGAGGTGACGACCATACAAGATGTAAGACACCTTGTTTACGTGCCTCACTGTACGCATTGTTCAGTTGGAACCAGTATAAACGATGTCCACGATCTCCTACATTATCATGATAAGACGGCTTATAGCGTTCGTACTGATATCGTCAAAGAATAAGATAAATAAAATTGGCCCCAGTACACTGCCATGTACTATACCTCCGTTTAGACTAATTATTAGAAATGAAATAACCATTCTCGAGAGAAAACCTACGATTGGAATAATGACTAAATAATAAAATAAATCTAAAGTGTTTTATCGGCGACCAAATGTTTTTTTTCGTTTCTGCTGGGGATTATGACGCTAATCCCGATAAATTCAAGCCGTGTGCGGATTCTGAGTGCCTAAGAAAGGAAAAAAAGAGGATTCTGCGTTTTTTTAGCTTTGTAGTTTCTTCCCGAATTCGCAAAAGGGCACAAATTAAATTAATAGTTGTGAGAAAAAATGTATTTTTCCAGAGGTCCGATGCTTGTTAAGTGACGTTCAACACATTCAAATAGAAGCTGTATTCTGCTCCGGTGTAACATTTTTCAAACTGGTTAGGCGATGCAGTTGATTTTCATAGATACGCTTATAACAGATTCAGCCATTCCCTTTCGATTCCACTGAAACGAAGATTGTTCTTGTTCAATTCTCATATTCATTGTGTTTGGATCCACGTTTGCTCGACTGTGTTTGAGTATCTTGGTCTCTTGGAAACAAATATTTATAGCAGTGTTAAATGCTAATAATATATGCTGCAAAAAGGTTCTACAGCAAGTAGCAATGGATTTCGAATATTTCCCCTCTGTCTGGGCTATGTTGGTGAATAAAGCAGTTTAAGCCAGCTATGACTCTAAATATGATAAATGAATCCAAATGGCATTTTTAAACTAGCATTAACAATTATGTCCTATTCTGATGAAAACCTAAAGGTTGATTGTGAAGCCCAGGAATGCAAGACGTACTATTGAGAAAACCAAGCCGCTGCCCTAACTCGTTAAGACCAGGTGAGTACGCTACGCCCACTGTATACGTCATAGTCCAATTCTACCAGGTAAGCACCCTACAATATAATTGTCCTTGACACTGCCACTGATGTCACGTGACTATAGTACGGATTCATTCAATTGAGCGCTGTGTTCAATGGCCAATCAGTGAGTCGTGTAAGTTTTTGTCCAGTTGGAAATTCTGGATCAGTCAGTTGAGCAAGGGCACGCTGGTAAGGAAATGCAAGTGTGATGACCAAAATATCATAATTGGACAAGCATCTGAAAGATGCGTTTTTCGCGGTGCAGTGTGTGCCCAAGTGCAGGTATGCTGGAATTGCACGAGTTTAGCATAGAAAGGGCTCGGAAAGGAGAGTAACTAGAGATGGGTATGATGTTGCAGTTCGGACTCTTTCCTTCGTATGATCATATGATGGCAGTCACATCAGCATCGTCATTAATGCACACATTGCACTCCAGGTACGAGTGAGGCAGATGAATTTCCTTTCGATCGCCAGCTGCAGGTTCTTGTGTCCATTGACACTTTGTGACCGACTGATGCCAACCAAGGCTCTGCACGTTGCATGTAGTGGAAGACGGGACGCATGAAGGGAACTCTTTCGTCCACTGCAGTCATTCCAAGTCTCATTTCGTTTTCGAGATTCTGAAGACGTGCGAGGAGTAAATTGGAATCAAGGGCTTGTCCTAGCTCTGTCTCATTCCGCTCGCTCTTGTTCTGTACGAAGGAAGGAACGGAAACCTTGAGACTCGACTTGTTTGGGAATCGCAGTTGTGAATGCGATTGGAAATGATGGATTTATCTAGCCCTGTGTCTTTTTGGCAAGATTTAGTACGCGAGTGTGTGAAATGCTGGTGCGGAAGATGTGTGTCACATGCAGTGACCACAGCACAGCATCACTCGTAGTACTTAACGGAGTCACCAATTCACCGTCCACCTTCCTTCCTTTTCATCGCCATCAGTCTCGCTGGCTGCCTTTCGACGCTCTGTTCTCCTTGGACAAATTCTCGCAGGGTATTTTTGGAATTGGAGTACGCTGGGGCATGTTGGTGGAATTGAGTTTGAAAGTTTGCGAGGAGCCAGAGATGGACTGGTTTTTGGTGAGTAGCGAAGGAAGGGATGGAAAGGTGAAGGGTAGCAAGGGATTGCATGTGTGTGAGTTGGAGTAGGAGCGAATGTTTGGATGCGAAAGTGTGTCTGCGAGCAGAGAGCAGAATGGAAATGCAAATGAGAATGAATTGCAGTGAGGATTGTAGCCCAAGCCCAAGAGCACAGCATGAAGAGTCGGAGCGATAATGTTGTCGAGAGGAAATGCTTGGCCAGCTCTCAACTGCAAATATTTACATGTGTTTCCCTGGGTACACAGAGTGTTTGTGCGCAGGAAGGGGTTCGATTGGAAGATGCATTTGGGAGTTGAGTGAGATGGGCACCAGGGCTGAGTGTGTAGCTGTGTATGTGGGTATGTAGGTATGTGGGAGATGAGTGGAAGGTGCTCAACACTCACGAGCACATCAAATCACTAATCAATGCCAAATGGGTAGGACAGGAAAGTATGTTGAACTTTTGCGCTTATTCATGTTTCTCATGTTGTTGCTGTTGTTGTTTTGGACGAGTTGCTCGTGCTCCTCGTCCAAGTGGACTCGGGCTACAGGTTCCAACTTGGTTTCACATTTCGCTTCAAGTCCAACAAACTCTCCTCTCAACCGACACTCCCATCAACAACAACTCGCAATTAAGCAGCTACGTTGCAGCCACACTCGCCTTCCAACCCCAGCACAGCAGTAAGCCACCGTTCGCACACGCATTCACTTGTTGCCTTTTCTCATCCTTTAACTAACTCTTGGTCTCATCACAGGCTCCTTGTATCCCAACTCCAGTCACATTTCCACCAGCATTTTCTTTCCAATCAATGAACCATCATCACAAACGTTCTCTCCAACCTCCAATCTTGCGATCTTTGTCTTTCTTTTACCTGCCCTTCCACTTACCACCTTACCCGAGGTCCAGGCGATCCTTTTTGGCCAGTATCAAGAGGCAGGGGTTGAAATCCTGGAGCCCTCGCAATACTTTCCACACCAAACTGCTCTTTTAAACTCTTTTAAACACCTTTAAAAGTGAGGCGATAGCTAATCCAGTAGAAAATCGCACGCTCATCAATTGGTCACTCTTTCCGCCCAACCATGTCCTTAAGTTAATGCTGCCTGTTATTGGCCACCTTCAAAATTGTCATGTATGCCAGATCTGTCCAAGGGCGGAAATAATGGAAATAACCCAAAAGTTTTCCTGATTGCGTGGTCTCGTGGCTCGGACACGGCCAAGGCTAAATGGCTCAAGACCAGGGACGAGTACAACCGAGGAATGGAGTCAAGTGGGCGTATTTGTAGAATGAAGATGATCGTAGGTTTTTTGGTTTCGTCTTTGGGTTTAACGTCTCGCGTGTGGTGCCGTAATCACTTGCCGGTTCTGGTTTTAGTTCTCCAACCACATCCAAACAAAAACAACCAACAAGCGTTGTAGCAATAAATAAGCAATTTAAGCATTTGTTTATTCACAGCCCCAACAGCTGGCAATGCACCGCCACACACTCACACTTGATTCATTGCGTCGTTTCAAAGTGAGTGCGGTGCTAGACTGAGGTCAGTACTGCACTGCCTTCACTTCCCTCAGCTTCTTCACTCCTCTTCCCCGTCACGACCCTCGTCACTTCCGCCTGCCAAAATAACCAACTTGCTGCATTTGCTACCAGTGCCAGTAGCTTTACGACTGCTTAACGCCTCCAAGTGGCTGTTCAAGTAGCGGGAGCAACGATCAACGATGTTTCCAGTCCAAAAGTTCAATGGGCTGCAAAACCAAAAGTGTCATTGTGGTGCATACGGAAACCGCATATTTACCTTGTCAAAAAATGGAAAAGACCAAGTGGAACGGTTCACATGGTTTCCAAGTTGGCAAAGAGTACGGCAGGGATTTGCGGATTGAAGCGGAGGAGCAAAGACAAAGGAGATGCAGGCGAACAAGTTGGGAAGGAAGAATGTGTGCGGAGGAGAATTGATGGGAAAGAGATAACAAGTGAGAACTGCAATGAGTGAGAAATTATGTGAAATGGAGAAGGGAATGACGGCGATGGAAGGAAGAAGGAGCTGTGATCGGATGGAAATGTGAGTGTGGCATGGCTGCAGTGAATGCAAAGTGCTCTGCAGATGCAGTTGGGCTCTTTGATGGCGAGGAACAAAGGCTTGAGGAGTAAAACGCGTCCAAGATGAATAGCGCAGGGGAGTGAATGGCGAGATGTGGGTATGTAGGTACGTGGACTCAAGTCTTGAATACTTGAATAGCCCAGTGCATAAAGGACGAAGGAAGACTCTTGCTATTGGCCCACTACTCCCATAACATACATTTCCTCCTCCGCTCCTTCTCTCCCTCCAAGCCAACAACAATCTCCACTCGCACTTGTCAAGCCACTTTTTATACCGCATCATAACTTGACCTTACTCCTTCCGCAGCCACTGTCCCACCAGCCACATACGCCACACACACACACATTATCCCTCACAGCCACAGCGTCACACGCAGTTCCTTTCCAAATCACAAACACCGCGAACGGATTGTGACCCATGAAATCCTTCCGTTTTCCCTTCCACTTTATGTCCCAGTCTCAGTGCTGATGCTACTGGAACCACGTCAGTTGCTCCGCTGTACCTTGGAACACGTGGCACTTGGTTCTCTTTCACGTCACCACTCAGCACTCAGCATTGGTTTCTACAACAAGCGTTCCTTCTCTTCCGAAGTCATGGCGAGGGAATGATCAGGTTACCAAAACGTTTGTCTCAATTCCCTTGCAAATCGCCCAAGCGTAGAGTTTTAGTTGAAGGTGCAGCCAACACAAGTCATAAGTGAAGAAAAGAGAAAAGGGAAATAACATGTAAAGGAACGAATGGACAAGAAAAGGTCGGGGCGATGGAAGTGTCTGCTGAAACTTGATTAAGGCAAATTGCATTAAGATGGCGGCTGCATAAATGATTAAAATGAAATTAACTCATTCCCTGCGTGTGCATTTCTAATGTTGAGGACAAGGAGCGACGGAAAGGCTTGGCCGAGTGTCGTTTCCAACATAGAAATTCAAAGAACAGAGCCGCTGGCGTGTCTGGGTCGAGTAGGAAAGCCATGCGCGTATTCGTTCTGCCCGTCGGCCACATTCAGGGTGACCGTAGTGCCGCCATTCGTTGACATCCGAGGCTGCCGTGTTGATTTCGCAGACTGGGCCATTGTCGGTCATTCGACTCGATTGACCTTCGCATGGAGTCCGCTGTCCTTTGAGCTTGGGGTACTTGGTTAATCTGAAAGTTGGAGCGAAGGAAAGCTTGTGGACTTGGGAGTGATCAAGTGTTGAGTAGGAAGCAGTAAATATTTACGACTACTCGTTTCCACTCACTTTCCTTGGTCATTGGCTTGGGTGGGTGCGGGTGAGAGGAGGTTGGTTGACTTGATTGAGTTGATTGATTTGATTTGATTCCTTGAGCTCTGAGACGCATCACAAGTTGACGAAGGAGCATGTGTTTGGAAGAAAAGTGTGCCAGGGGGGACGGAGGATTTGGGTTGGAGTTGGGTTTGGACACCAAACCAGAATGAAAAGGTGAAAAGAGAAAACGTCGAGCTGACAAGTTGGAGTGAAACATTGTGTGGAGTGCGTGCGCTCTCTCTCCTCCAACTCTGTCCAACGAAAGCGACAAGGATTCCCTAAGGGCCACTTCCTAATTACCATCTGCACCCTTGCATCACTTCCTTTCCGCAAATCAACCATTCAGCCTGGTCTGCCAGCGAATGGAACCGCCGAGTGGAAGCGCTCAGCTCAGGCCACAGTGCCCACTTGTCCTTGCTCCTTTCCACTATTTGTGCGCTTTGAGCGCTTCCACGAGATTGGACGGGATTTAGGGAAGAGAGACTGAAAGAATCGCTTCTTATTTCCGCCGGCATCTCCGTCACTGTCCGTCGAGATTGTCTGCTGTGCTGAGGACTGGATGTTGGTGGAAATGCGCTGTGAGTAGGCGAGCATGTGTGAGTTGTTTGAGAGGACAGGCAGTGTGGGCAGGAGTAGGTGAATGCTACGGAGTGCTCCACATTGTCTCCGTGCACTTGATCCTTCAAGTTTCTCTTTCAAAGAGTCTTTCATGAACTTGACACTGGGCGAATGGCTCTCACTCTGATCTTGTCTGTGTAATTAAGAGTATCTTGTGACTCGTATGTGTGTTAGGCGTGTTGTGGGTCGTCATTCGCACTTCGGGCTGGGCATGAGAATCGAATGCGAGGACCAAGAGTGGGGTCGTGTTGCAATCACCTTCTGTGTCGTATGCGTGCTATCCTTCCATCTCCATCTCGGCGTTGCTCTTGCGAAGGAGAAACGAGAGGAATGAAACGTAGCGAATGTAGTCCAAATACTGGCTTTCCTCAAACTGTGGCTGCAGACGCAAGTTGACCAGCTCATGTGCTCCACTCCGACCACTTCGTCCACCTTTCCCACCTTTGGCTTCATTTCCAACTCCACTGCCCAACACACCCCGCTCGCAAATTGCTGCAGATGGAGGTGCCGGTGAACGAGAGAGAGAGTCACACCCCACGGCCAATACCTCCACTGCCCAATTCTACCAAACTGACATGGAAACTCAACAAAGGTTTCACTTGGAAAGTTGGACCACTTCCCTCCTCCTCTTCTGGGCCACTTGCTCTTCCAAACTCCTGACATGACCTCAGGCCAAACCCAAACCCATCGCATCATTCCCACCCACCCAAACACCGCACTAGCCTTTCCTCTCCTTCTACTCATCTTTACAGCATGCTCTGGTCGATTGTGCAACAGCCGCATCTTCCCACTCTCCGCTCGCATCCATTCAGCATTTCCCAAGTTCCACCTCACAACTTCCTTCCGCTTTTTTCCATTTTGACTTTTGCGCTCCATGTCCCGTTGGCGCCAAAGTTGGAGTAAGAGTTGGAAGCGTGAAGAATCGCCTGCTCACAAAATGTCAAAGGAGGCAATCAAGGGAGAAATGGACAAATGGAGAAATTTAATAACTCGGCTGATTAGGTGAATGGAAATGTGGTGTGCAGTGCTGGTTGGGACGAGGACTTGGTCTTGATGGTGGAAGGAATGAATAAATGGAGAATTGAATGGAATTAAGGAGTCGATGGGGACGGAAAGTGATGATTGCGGTTGAGAATTAAACGCGGAGTTTTGTGGGAGACAGTAATGAAATTGAAATTGATTAGGCTGCCAGAGGAAGAGTAGGAAGTAGAAAGGAGTAATAAATGGCCCGAGTAGATTATGATGATTAATGAAGGAGGTGGAAGGGGCGAGTGCATACGCCTGCATTCCCTGCTACCACATCCCAAGCAGCCAGAGATTCACACATGTACGCTCCACTAATGGAACTTTTCATCTCTACCTTTGCATCTCACCTTGCATTCGAGCTGCGGAGCGACTTTCTTTTTCGCTTTTTATTTTAAATTATTATTTATTGCTCTTGTTATTTGGCTGTTGTTGCTGCCGTAGATTCTTAATTTGACGTGCCTAGTGCTGTAGCTGTAGGTGAGTTGGTGCAGAAGGTAGCGGACACGATGGCAGGCGAATTGGAAATTGAACAAGAAATTCGGCGTTTCCCCTTCGCTCTTCTTCTCGCCATTCTTTTACACAGCACACATTACTCACGAGTCCTTCTGGCAGTACTTAATGCTGTGGCCGATGCACATCGAATTCTTGCCTCACACAGCAAATCACGGAAAGGGTAAAAAGCCTTACTGAAAGTGAAGAAAAGCGTGGATAATTATTTCCGTGCAGTCACTTTCAGTTTCCGAGGCGTCCGTCATTGGAATGCTCAGCCAGGGAAAGAAGGGAGGGAGCGTGTGGTGCACCTTTCCGACGCACATCAATTAGTCGTGATTGAGAGTGACACAATGGCCAGTATTTTCTTGCACTCATAGACTTGGTGGCGATAGACGACCAAGTTGGGCTATTCCCTCCACTTCGCAGCTCAAGTTCAACACGCACAAGAGACACCATGACTTCCCTCTCTTTTCCTTTTCCAATTTCATCCCGTCACTCCCATTCACTTCCACATCCGTCCATCCCCAAAAGGTCCATCACACCTCACACCCAAATCATCGTCCGCCGTTCTCTCCACTCGTTCTCTTTCATTGTCTCCCTTCTAGTCCAGCCTCTTCCGCTCCATTCCTCTTCTGCAGTCGTCAAACTTGTTTTCACTTGCGATTCTTGCGACCTGTCTGCACCTTCTACTTGTACCTCACCAACATTACACTTCTTCAGCTCCACAATTCTCGTCCCAACCAATATGCTCCACACATACAGCTCATGAGTTTCATTCCCTTCACAATGTCCGTATCCCTCATTTTGACAATCATTTAAGCATAAGATGCTCCCTTCGCCTTCTTCTGCTCCTCAAATCCTAACCAAAGGAGCAGTGTCAACATCCCAATAATGCCTCATTCTTAATTCTTCCACTTTCAACTTTTCCTTTTCCTTCATCTCTATTTGTGTTGTTGACTGGAGCGGTGGGATTTTGCTGCCCGTGCGATCCTTCGCATTTCCACAGCACCTCTGGTGAATGAAACGCCTCGGAAATGCCAGCTACTTGTTACGATGACCGAATGATGGTGATTCTGCTATTGACTGCGAGCACTTGAAGTTGTTGTCGTTGTACCTCAATCCATCCACTCAGTCTTTGTCCTTTTGCTTATGATTACCCTGAGGATTATCGCTGTGATTGCACTGGCGATGAAAAAGTGACTACTGAGTGTTGAGTGCTCGTCAAACACTACACTTGATCCTTGCCCCATTTTCAAAGCAAATCTACACAAGTGTCCACTGAGCATTTCGTAGCTCCAACTCATCGTCAGTCTGCAGTGGGATACATTTGCCAAGACAGCCACCGCTATTACGATGACAGAGCTTAAGCGCAATGACAACATGTAGCAGCCAGTGATGCTTTGACGACACACTCAGGCTAATATGTCCTACGTGCTGCTCTGTGTCAAGAGGAAAAGAGAAAAGAAAGAATGGAATTGCTGTGGAAATGCTAAGTGGAGTAATTTGAAAGCAAGTGGAATAAACTGGAATTGGATGTGCAAGTTTGTAATTTGGAATGATAATGGAGGCTAATTGCCACTGTTCCTCGCAGGCTAACTTTTCTGCCCTCTGCTCTACTGTGGACATAGATGCATGTATGTACATACGCTGAATTGCCGAGTCGGTTGGCTTCTGGGATTATTTAGTAATGCTCGCAAGGAATGATTAATATTTATTATTTGTCTGGCATCGACTGCCTTTGCTTTGAGAGCAGTCTCCGTAGGTGACTTGAGAGTGAGTCTGGGAAGGAGAAGAGTGGAGGAGGCTACGGTGGGAAGGAGCGAAGGTAATTGTAGGCTGTAGCAACGACTGCAGTCAAAATAATCACTCGCATCTTTTACCAACCAACGCAACAAATCTCGTCGCCAGTTCTCTTTCGTCATCCTCTCGTCAGTGCTTCCTTCGAGCCGAGTCCGGAGACGATGAGTCAATGCAAACACTCGACGTGCCATGCAACACTTCTCTCATCACTCTACTTTCACCTTGTGCCCAATGCCCAATGCAAAACAACCAAATATGACGAAAAAAGACCCCGAAGAATGACTAAATCTTGGCGTAATGTCTCCACAGCACTTTGCTTCCACGTCCAAGCTAAATAATAATAAATAAATAAACCTGATTAACGAGTGGCATGCCTCGCTGGGAATTTTCAATCCTGGGCCATTCTCTTGCAAAATTGTCGACACTGTAAATATTAGCAGTTTAAAATAAATAAGCATTTGAAATGAGCGTGCATTTGGAAAAAAGAAGGGGAAATAGGTCGCTTGCTTTGCCTTCTGTTTGTTCACGGAATGAGTTAAGTTGGGAGTGTGTGTAGGTAGAGCGCCAGAACTTAAGCACGCTTTACGAATCCATGCTAATTGCTCCATGTTGCCAAAGTGGACGTGAACGTGGAAATGAGGGTCTTTTGCTTCAAGTAAGTGGGACTCGGTGGTGGTCGAGGTTGAGAGTGATCTGGAAGTATTAATGGGAATGGAAAGAAATAGAAGGCAGATTGAGACTGGAAGCAGTTTGAATGAATGACTAATGAGATGAGTGAAGCATGAGCTCTCTTTCATTCTTGTGCAGGATGAGTGGCCTTTGAGGCTGTTTATGATTAAGTGCCATGTGTCTGTGGATAGCAGCATGGATTGCATGGCGGAGGAGAGAATGTCATCTCACCCTTTCTCAATGCACCTCTTACGCGAATGCAGGTGGACACTGAAGCCCTGCAGGTTCGCGAAGGTAATTTAAGTGCGAAGTGCAAGTCGAATGGGTGTCTGCATGGAATCAAGTCCAGCGTCGGAACAATGCAAGGGAGAACATCTCCACACAGGTTTGTCTACCTAATCACCCAATCCTTGTTAATTAATGTACAAGTGCTTAATAGTGTCATCGTGGAACGCCAACAGCAAGAGGAACAATAGCTGAAGCAATGATTCAAACCGGAGTCCAAGTGTGTACATGAAATGAAAAGATGTAAAACAAAGGAAAGGAAGATAAATGCAGATAGAATAATTGCACAAGATGCGTGAAGGCAGAGAGCAAATATTGCGGTGGATAAAACGGCGATTACTTTGCTGTCAGTTTGTCATTGCAATAAAATTGTCTGGTTCGCATCGGTATTGTTGCGAGTGGAGATTTGAGAATTGAAAGGAACGTTCTTTTTTTCTTTACGTTCCGGGAAGCGTGAACGTAAAGCTCCGTCTCCCGGATGCAATGTGCCCATGTTGTCTGTTCTGCTGGCTTGTATTATTGGGTTGGAAAATCTTTCTCCGACCTCTGGCATATGCGCTAACTTCAAGGAGCCAAATAGCGGGAGAAACAAAAACCATTCAATTACACGGTTAAAAATTTTTCTTATTTAGTATGCATATGTGTAGCTAGTACTTAAACAAATATTTAAATCATAAATCTTTTCATAATCCATGAAATAAGAATTGAGACAAAAGTAATGAAGGAAGCCATTAATCAAATGTACAATAAACTACAACTGGTACAAAAATAATTACAGAATTTAGAATCAATGCTAGAAAATGAAGAGAATTTGAATTTCACAAATCGAGCAAGGCACCTTGCACAATAAGCTTTCGTGTACTTAAATGAGAAACACAACTACAAGTTTGAAATTCTGAAAAGCAACAAACAAGGCGTTTATAAGTAATAGAATGGGAACCGAACACGTTGCAACATTACAGTGATTAGCAACCATCAGATCTTGAAATCATCTCACTTGCACTGGGAATGAATTTCAACATAGCAAACGCAAAAATCCCACCTAGTGAAAAGTAATTGACAATAAATACCAACTGGATATTCATAATAACATAAGAGACATAGGCATAAGAGACAAGATTCAGTCGTAAGACAAGAGACAAGCCTGAATTTCATTTAGGCTGGTTTCAGTTTGGTAGGAAATGTGCAGAGACAAACTTGTTGGTTTTGCTGCCCAGGTACGAATAAGCAATTGTCGGAGGGCTGCTACCTTATTACGAAGTCCTAGCCTTATGTAGCTAATACAACCTTCTACATATACTACAGTTCTTGCGTCACTATCCCGTCTTTTCCAACTTTTTGCCTTGCTGTTGAACGGAAAGGAAGGAGCCGGCAGCATGTTTTGTGTTCCGCTGACTCGGCTGATATTTTTAGGCGTGCACTCGACCACCACACGATCACTTTTGAGATCGCATTCGCTTTCCACACCCCATCACTTTTATTGTCTAACTGCGCTATAACCAGCAGATTAGATGAAAAGATAGCGGATGCGATAACAACGCCTATGCCACAGGAACGGCAGAATCGCACACATGGATGAGAACATTCTTGCCTTTGGTCATTGTTCCTTGTTGTTATCACGTAAGGAGCGCTTAAGACACAGACACTTGGACGAGTGAGAAGGGAAATAAAAGGTTTAATCTTGATGCCACTGAGACTCAGATTGCGATGCTTCTTGGGATTCCACTTACGAACGAAGAATAACATGATTCCATTTACCGCAATCAAGCCCTACTGCCAGGAACGACGGCAGGAAGTTATAAAATTGTCGTTGTAACATCGTAAAGACTTGGAAGATTCACTTTCCTTGATCGCTTCCTTGATTCAGTCGGGATGCATGGGAAGCGTATTCATAGCCAAGCAACCATGTGCTTCAAATTAAAGTCAAACATGGCACTGTTGTTCATGTCGAAAATAGAATAGCAAAGGTCTGGACTGATGAGAGAATTACAGAGAGACGCGGTGTGGAACAATTAGACAGGGATGTGCGGAATAATTAGTGAAGGTCAGAGTGCCATGCAGCAGATCATCTTTTGACTGACATCATTTGCGAGAATGAGCTAAGAAAGGATTGAGAGATTAATGAAGGAACGAATGCGTTGATTGTGTGTCGCGTGGACATGGATGGAAGGGACGAAGGGAGGGAGGAGACAGACGACGTGGCAGTGGAGCATCATTCCCAAAGGAAGAGCGAGAGAGTGGACGCGAATTGAGGTTACATGAGAAGAATGCGAAAGGAATGAAAGAGGATCGGTGGGCAGGTGTGCGAAAGGTTGTCTATTGACATTTAATAACAATGAAATGGGAGATGAGACGTGATTGCCCATTTCCCATTCATCGCCTCATTTCACATCTCACGACACTCTTTCCATTTCATTCCAGCCTCCCTACCATTCCATTGTGCAGCGGAATTGAGTAGTCGGTGAAGGGCTGCGGGACATGGACACATGACATGAGCTGAATTAAGTTGCATTTCCACCGATCTGATGCAAGTATCGAAACAACTGTTTGACGGACGGATTGGGGCAGCAGAGGTACGAAAGCAAAATGGGATTTAATTGATGGTTCGACGTGTGAATGTTGCTATAAACACCCGCAGGCGGACCATTTCTTCAACTGTCAAAAGCGACCGAAACTCTGTCACTTGACTCCACTTGACATTTCTGGCGGCTGCAACACTGACGTCTCAATGGATTCAAGGGATCTCAAGGATTCAAGCTGAGGCGATAATTGCGCTAATTAAAAGAATGGCTGGCTGGATGGCGCAAGCTCAGCATTGGCCACAGGTTTTACAGACGGAGTCCAGTTCAAGGATATGTACCTTACTTGTATTAAGTGTGGAGTTGGTGGCGAGGGAGATGCTCGATTGCATTGCGTGCTGCAGGTGTCGTTGTCGCGATTATTGTGACAAAAACGACATCGGAGGCAGAATGAGTGTGGCACGCACTTTGTTCCAATAGTTACTTAATTCATTGGAACGCGTCGAGGATGTTATAATTTATAATTTGAGTGGTTGGAATGGCAAATTGGAAAGAGAATTAAGTTTGTGCTGGACTCATGTGGATGCTTGGGATGTTGGCATTAGCACGCACTCGTGGCGAGCTGGCGAGTGACAAGAATATTGAAATATTGACACAAATTCTCTTCTGTCTTTCCTCCTCACTCCAATGCACGTCGATCAGCTTCTAATTCTGCTCTAGAACAGTAACGGCAAAGAAGCTGCGGTCAGACAAGAGTCACGACAACGGCTGGTAAATGTAAACGAGCCTTCGCCCTTCCGAGACTTTGGTTTCAAGTCGGTCGTTCTGCAGTCCCACTGCCTAATGCCTGTCGCTTTTTCATTCGCCATGCATTCGAGGAATAGAAGAAGAAACTTGTCCTCGCTACTAGGAATGTACACTTGGCTCATTCATACCAGACACTGCCACAGCTCAGCTGCTCTTTCATGCCAGGTAGTTGCGTTGTCAGCAATCGCACTTCGGTAATGCGAACCTGTCACACGATAGACATTCAGTTGGTGCTTTACTGCTTCCTCGAAACGGGTCCATTCCTCAACCACCGCTGTCACCCAGGAATGCCAAACAGTGCTTATGCTTTCATTATGCCTTGGCCTTATGCACCCATTCAATCATTTCCATCAACTCAAAACTCGACTCTTTCACTCCCATTTCTCAACCTCGTGCCTTCCATATACAAAGTATTTCTCATCGTTACTTTATTTCCTTCTCGTAAGCTCTTTCTTGAGCACAACCCTGCAATCTGATCTACGAGTCAACAGTAACTAACGAATGTAGCATATTTTAAGTCGTCATTTTATCGTTAGTTCTAATAGGTTGGTAGGTCATTCTAGTGTTAATATTTTATTTTTAAACAAGGGGAAATCTTTTTTGGCTATAAAGAATTTTTATTTAACAGCTACAAATATTTTCTAGCATAATTTTATTAGCAGTAGCAAAAACTATTCTCCGAGAAAGTACTGAATCTTCTCGACGCCTTGCTTCCTAACTGAATAACATGACTCACATACATAACTGCGTATATGTACATTTTTAGTTGTTACTTTACATTTGCACCCTGGAACAAGTAGAATATACGAACTTGACGCTCTAAGGTTACTGCTTACAAAATTATCTCATAATACTTTTAATTTAGCCATTTGAATGCTAGATTTCTTTCATCCAAAGTAAACAAATTAAACCACTCGGTCGGAGTTACATCATATTTATTGTGACATGATAAACGCATTAAATAATAACTGTGGGTAATAATATTATACCTTTTAATTTTAATGATAGTTCCCATTGCCTCAGTTTTTTGCATTGGGAGTCGTTCCACATGTGAGGTAAAGGACTACCGCTCATCCGGCAAAATACCGAGATACCAGAAATTGTCAACTTCAATCAATTGCAGTTGTGTAACACTGACTTAATATAGTTTTTCTCTATAGTAGAGAGAAAAACTAGTGTCTATAATAAAAGCAGTCAATAGTGTTTACAATAATAGATTATATGCATTGTAAGTTGTTTTTTTCCTCTCTTAAAAATTAAGTAATTTGTATTTGAATTTTCCTAATCATTTGGAAACAAATAAACTACTAAGTTCCTGTCAAGATGGTTTCCGCAAATCTAGATCATGTGAAACTGCTTTAACACTATTTACTTATAGACTATTTAAAAAGCCAACTCAAACCAACAAAAGCTAACTATTCGCTAAACTCAAAAAATTTGATCTTTACAAGAAGTAAGTAAAATTATTGGCAAATTATGTTATGGATCGTAAATTATAAAAATAAATTCTTTTTATCTGTACACTATAATATTTATTGTGGTGTGCTCCAGGCTCCAAGGCTCGGTCTTAGGTCCATTATTATTTTTAATTTACTATAATGATGTCGGTCAAGCTTTAGTAAATTCTGAATATGTTTTATTTGTGGATGATCGTGTGTTCTGTATTGATGGTATAGATTTATCTGCCATTATTGATCAGGTTAACTTAGCTTTAATTGTACTAGAAAAATGGTTTCCAAAAGTTGGTCTGCCAATTAATTGTACGAAAACAGAGTATATGATATTTCATAAACCTAAGGAACAATTACATACCAAAGATATTGCAATATTATTATAATTTAAAGTGTGCAGTGTTTTAAATATTTAGGCATACACTTTGATGATAAAGTAACGTTCAATAATCAATTTGACCATGTGATGAAGAAAGTAACCATTCATTGCGTACTCTCTATAAAGATACATATACGACTATGTATTTTGGTTACTAATGAACTCAAAGCATTAACCTTGATCTCTTAACAAGTTTTGTATTATCGGTTGTGGATTACGGACTGATCATTTGGCATTCAAAACTAAGTTATATTTAATTCGAAGAGAAATTAACATTGTTCTAGGATCGTACTTTTTTCCTGAATTATACAGATACATGCTTAATACAAATCTGGAATATAAATTATTAGTAAATAAAAAAAAGAAAATAGATTTTATCGCACTTCATGAAAAATGTAATATTCTTAACGTACAAGAACGTATAAAGTATTATTGTTCGGTGTTTATATTTAAAATTTTGAAGTTCCAAAGTGTTCCAGAAAGTGACTTAATTATTGTTGAATTGAATAGTACGAATATGCTAGTTAAATTATTAGAAGATCGTGCTTCAAAAGAGACATTATACTTTCAACGATTTGCTATTTTTAGTATCTTTAGAAGCTGGAATTCATTACCTGTAAATCTTGGAGATATTGACACTTCTGTAACTGTTCTCAAATTTTCAGTTTCTCAATGGTGCCTTAACATTCGAAATATTTTCGAAACCTAATATTTACATAGAAATTTGTACATAATTATTAACACACTCTTAGTCCTGTTAATTGTTCAAGTTTAGTATTCTTATCCTCAAAACTACTCTAGTAGATAGTTGATTATAAAATTTCTATAATAATAGACTAATAGTCATTTAATTAAGAGAGAGAGTAAGAGAGATAAAGAGAGTAATACTTCGCTACCTTCTTTTAAAATACCTTTTACTAAGCATCATTATTATTGATTTGCATTTCATCATGTTTAGCTCATCATCCCTCAACATATGTACTTTAACTATGTATGTAATGTATGTATGTCATGTTTTAACTCATTTTTATTATGGTTTTCTGTGTCCACATAATTTTTTCTTATTTACTGTTTATCTCTTAATGTAATTTGTATTAATCTCAGCCTTTTTAACAGTGTTACCAATAGGAAGAATGGCCTATCGCCAAATTGGTTTAAAGGGCACTTTAATAAACTTAAATCAATCAGTACCTAAAAAAGATTTGGATTTATCCTCATTTCTTTTCAAAGCATTAACCTTGATCTATTAACAAGTTTTTTGGTCAGAAAAAAATAGTAAAAACAGAAAAGGCCCTAAGATTGTGCCCTGTGGCATTGTGCCCTGTGGCAAATCGGAGTCCCTGACTTATATTTTTGAAGTTTTACTGGAACGACAAGGGAAAGCCACGTCTGTGAGAAGGAAAGACTAGCATGAGTCTATGACACTCCATGCCGTAGGTGCAGTGATTGGGATGACATGAAAAGTGCGCTGAAATGGCCGGCGCAGTTAAAAAATGGGTAAAAAGTTTAAAAGAACGGGAAGGCTTGGAAACGCAAGACTTTTGAAAGGACAAAAAGGTTTTTCAGAATTTCAGGTGAAACGGAGAGGTGACGGAATTGATTGATGGACTAAGGAAGAAATTGGTAAATAATGTAGTAGGTGAGTTTGTGAACAAAGTTGCAAGAATGGAGTTGCTGCTTCTCAAATTAATTTCTGCGGCGAGAGCATGGACTGAACGAAGCGACTTGGGTTTCGATGTGGCTCGTAAATAATAATACAATGATAAAATAATTTGAATAGCAAGTAATTCAAGTGGGCCAACTTGGGCAACTATGGTAAGCAGGGTGGACGGATGGGAGGATGGATGTGTGGTTGGTGCTAATTTTACAGCACTAATTGTTTGCGAGTACCGAGTCGAAGGAGAACCGTGTGAGTTTAGTGCGAATGGGGAGAGAAGGACGAAGCAGTCGGTTGAATTGCTAACCGCATCAAGATGGAAAACGTGAATCCGCACTTGGATGGTCTGCAGTGCCGGCAGTTGGAGTGTGTGCTTTGAGTCCCAAACTGACTCGACCACTCGACTCCCTTCTCGCCTTTCAATTTTCTTTTCCTTTCTGGCCATCATTATTATAATCCCAGATGATTTAGATAAGCAATCTCACATGTCCCAGTCGTCGTTCCTTGATCGCATGCAGCTTTTCCATGTCTCATTTCGCATTTATGAGTAGTCAAAGTCTCAATTCTCAATTTATTCCCAATCGCAATTCGACAGTTGTGTATTACTAATTCCTATTCTAATTGCAGATCCACTTATCGTTATTGTTTGCTGAGTGGGTTTCCAATTTCCAATTTCCACTCCTGAGTCTCCTTTATTTCTTTATCGTCGCACAACCCTCCACAGCACGTACATACCAACCTTCCCTTCCTTCACAGTCCGCTCATAACAATTAGAAACATGCATCTTTTCCCTCGCCTTCCACTTGTTTATCCTCATAAGCAGATGCGGACAGACAGCTACTCTTTCACTTGACTATTCCAATAGGCCTTCTGGTTAAATGCTACGAATATTAAACGAGAGAAACCGTCTTGCCGTTCAAAATCCCAACCAGTCCATTCACACATTGTATAAATCTGTATAAAATCCTTTCAAATATCGCATTGCTCTGTTTACATAATTTATTGTCCTTTGCCAGCTAATGAGCAGTGTCAATATTCGAATGCGAACGCAAAGTACACGAGTTCAGGGCTCGTTTCTCTCCGGCCTTTTACCGTTCCTCCTTTCCCTATCACATTACACGAGACACCCGCATCCCAATAAACCACGGTGTCGCTTCGTCTCCAACTCGTCTTTTCATTCCAATTCACTCCTTCACACTCGGCTTGTCGTGGGTAATTAGATCCTCGATATTTGCATCAGCAACCACACGTGCATCGCCTACATTTCCACGTAGGTACATCTCACGGGTGACTAAATCAAGTATCCTCTGCGTTTCAAACGACAATACGGAATCATGCTATGCCGATTTGACGGAGAACCGAAACCACATCCCGAGTTGCCAGCATTTAGACAAGGATCGATCTGTGGGATGATGGAGCGAAAAAAAGCTAAAATATAAAGGCAACTGAAAAAATCTTACGTGGGCTTGCAATCTCAACTTGTAATACTCATCAAGTTCTCAAGCATTAGGAAGCAGAAGCATGTTATAATCATATATAATACAATTATAATCCATTATAATCCCCACAAAACGTAATTTATCCTTCAACTAATTGCAATCTCTAGTCATAAACATGGGACGAATTTAAGCAACAATTAAACTTTTCAAAACTAAACCAGCAATTTATATTTCCAAGTTTTTACAAGTTTATAATTACCAGTGTGCATGATTTTAATTCATTTTTGTAATGCATTGTTTACTGTGCCAAGCCAATTATATTCGCGACTATTTATATTTGGGCGATCAAAAAACTATTAGCTGTTGTCATCTCAAGAATTGCGTCTTGTGTAATCATACAAGTAGATTTTTTTGTTTGGACAGTTTTGCTTTACGATTGCTTTAGGGAAAATAGTTAAATGTATAATCGTCGACTGACCATCGCACCAAAAATTCCTCAAAGGCTTGATGGTGGAAACTGTAACGATGGACAAGAAAAACTTGTTGCCGCATCTGAGGAACTACCTTAGAATTTACATGTGCCCAGTTTACTTGAAGACAAGAGGGCTGGACTGCGTGTCAAAACTTTGATTGACTGGAAGGCTGGAGAAGATTAAAGGCTGCTGGATGACAATGCACCGCACCGCTCACCTTTTGTTTACATTTGCCTTGGAAAGAATAAGCGTGGTGGACGAGGTGGAAGGGAGAGGCCAAGGCAGGTGCACACACGAGATCTTCAATGGACTGACCCACATGCAACATGTCCTTGCATTCTGGCTTACCAATTCCTGCCTCGCTGTCTACCCTTGGTCTTTTTCCAGACTACTCCCACTCTACTGTCTCTCCTGTCTTCTTCACATTTTTCCCACACAGGATCCGCCTGGACCAGATTAGCAGCCGTTTTGGCGCGGCTGAGTGCAATCCTGCAATTGAAATCCTTTCCTGACCATCCCATCTTTGCTTGCGAAGAATCCTTTTCAACTTACTACGCGGCACTTATAGAGAATTATTTACTCGACTCAAGTTGCAGTGACCCTGGTGTTGAGTTGCGGCGACTGGACGAGGAATTGTGGGCGAATGAGAATGGGAAGATAAGATGGAAAGCCGAAGCTTCGTCGATTGTTAGAAGGAACGCGTAAGTGCGCTTGGAAGAATGGGCAGAATGGATGATACTAATTTGTTGGTTTGAGCGTGGATGCGTAGGACAGTGATGTGTGGAAGCGGAGTGGTTTGAGTTTGAGGCTTAGGCGGAATGAAATCAAGTGGTTTGTTGGTTGTTGAGAGTTGACGGTGGAAGGAAGATGCGAGGCTGGAGGAGTTGTTGGTAAGTACTTTGAGGAAAGGGGATAATGAGAGAGAAATAGGAAGAGAAGAGACAGATGGTGGAATTCTGGGTGTTTTTTGAAAGTGCATGAATAATGAATTGAGGAATGTGAAAAGAGAAAGAGAAGGAGAGGGTGGTTTAGTGGAGATGCAGAAAGCAGCTGGGGGATGATGATGTGGAGGTAGTAAGAGGAGTAAGTGGTGGCTCAGGTGTTTCTGCCTTGTGAAATCACGGGACGGGGGCAGACTGAATTACCGACTGACTCACTGACTTACTGCCGTGCCTTGTTTTTTCTTGTCTCTTTCTCCGCTGTACTCATTTCCGAGCGGTGGTGTTGACTGCGCTGTGTGGTGAGAGGCGAAGGTTGTGGACGGAAAGGTTGGAGGGACTGCGAGGGACGTTGTGTGAAAGGCTGAAGCTTCGTGTGTGGAGTGGTGAACAGGTGGATTGGCCTGTTCTTCTGTCGCCCATCGCCAGAGCAAAGCCCAAGCATCCTCATTACATTCCCAACCGTGGACAGGGCTAGGCGCACTTTGTCAAGCTCCCAATCTCATCTCCTTCGGCCTGATTCGAACAAGAGATTCTGCACGAGAGCCGGTGACAGAAGAGACGAGTGACTAAAGGATTAGTGTTAGGGCGACTGTGTGGTGATCGGTGCTGGAGAGTGCCTGTGCATGTGAAGACACGAAGCGATCGGACGGAATCCCAGGGTTCGTCTCTCATTGGTGACTCAAGTGCTGGTGTCAAGTGCGGATGTGTGAGTGAAGAACGAGTTTCTGTTGGGTGATGTGGTGATGAGTGGATCAGCTGTTGCGTGGATTTGCAGGTTGACCCGCTAAGAGTGGCTTGGTCAAGTTGGAAGAGTCCTCGTTCCTGCCATTGCCCTTCCTCCGTCCACATGTCCACTCGGTGAGGATAATTAAACTTTGGTAGATTTGGATGTGATGCAGGAAATGTGTGCCTCCCTGAGCGTTTGTGGCCAAGGAGCAAGGGCTGTGATCTGAAAGCTGCTCCGTCCCTTTTGCTCCTCGTCTTTCTCGTCTGTCGAGTCAACTTCCAACTTGTTCTTCTCCTCAGTCGTGATTTGTGATTTTTTCATCTTGTTCTTCTTGATTCTTCTTCTCTGCAGCCACCAATTCCTATCTCGAGACACACTCACGCATACAAACCTCTCCTCAGCGCTGCACATCTTGGGTGCTCCTTCGAGGCAAGTCAACTCGAGCTCAGCCGAGTTGCTGTCGCTGTACCGGTCAATTCCACTTCCAACTGTCTTACTGTGCCACATAAACATGAATTAGTATTTCTCGCAACAGCAGCCCACAAGAGGCCTGTGCTTGTCTGTGGACATTCCTTCCAAATCAACTCAACCTTCCATTCAACTCGTCCTACCAAATCTCGGTCATTAGTTTACTCAAAAAACAACTCATTTCCTCCTTTGCTCCGATTCCCAACTCCTCACTGTCTTTCTGCTCAGCCACCAAACCACGCTCCTGTCCAGGGACTCCAGTGAGTGGAACGTGATTCAGTGCTCCCCGATCCTTTCTCCGTCGTCTCCCCAACACGCTCTTCATGTCTGTCCCAAGTGCCAAGGAAAATGAGTTTCTTTCCCTTCTCCAGTCCTCACATTCGCACATTCACAATGACATGGACTCTGTTCAAGGATAACTGGAACTGGACATTGTGCTAAGTTCACAATTGGATTCGTGACAGGAGTGAGGAGAAACTGAACAAAGTGAACGTACATTTGTTGGAACAACGCCTTCCGGTCAAGAGCTTCTTGCTCTCCGTGTTCTCAGTTGTCGCCTTCCTTCACCGAGGCCAACACAAAGTAGTGGAAAGTGCTCCGATTCATTTTCGTGTTTCCGTCTTTTCTCTATTTATTTCCGTGCTTGAGTGTCAAGAAACTTTTTCTCGGAACAGCTTTTGCGCTTGCTGTTGCGAGTGTTTTGGAATTGAAGACGGATCTGAAATACAAGCGGGTATGAGATTTCCATTGTTAGCATTTATCTAGTCTAGTGCATGTAAAGGGAAGAGGAAAGAATGTGTTGATGGAAGGTTATTGCGCGTTCCTTGGAATGTGGGATGGAAAACTGTGGATGAGGTTGAGCTGGTTCTTGGATCTTGTGTGCTTCTGCTGGTTTCCTCGTGAGATTGAGCTGTCAAGTGTGTGGTCGTGAGTGAATAGAGACGTGAGTGGAAGGCCTAGGGAATCGTAGCGAGGCTCTCATACCGTAGCAGGCATTTGTTTTTGTGATGCTCTGTGGACTGCGTGTATAATTACGACTACCATCACCGCACCGAGTGAAATCTCTAATTGCACTCACATTAAAAATCAAGTTTTCCCCTCAATTCCTATCGCCACTCTTTCACACTGCACTCCTCTTACACTTACCGTTACGCTCCCTTCCATTCTCCATAACTTTTCTTCTGGCTGTAATCACAACGTAAGTCGCAGCCACTCGGAGAAACAGCTGACCGGGCTGTTCTCTTTCTTGTCTAGCGGAGCCACTCTCTTCCGCCGCCTCTCATGCACCGCGTAACCTTTCATTGTCTTGCTCGTTTTTAACTTTCCACACTTACTCTCGTATCCAGCTTCCAGCATGGGCATTAAGCACCAGCTCTCCTTACAACTTACCTCAATAGAAACACAATGAAGCGTGCAAATTAATTGCTACGTGGTTAATGAGGTGGCCGAGGCAGTGGTGGTTGGTGGTACAGACAGTGCATTCCCATCTCGGCATTTTCTGGATGCCTTCATTCATCTCCAATCAGAATAAGTAGGTAATCACGAATAAACCAACGTGCCCATGCCCAGTCTCATTACATTGCAATAATTGGAAACGCTAACAGATGGTTTTCGCGGTTCAAGTCAACCTGCGCCTTCCAGCGCCAATCGTTCCCTTAAGTTAATTCACCAAAATTATGGAGTGCTTTTTCAGTACAGCATTTCATAGTTTGCATTTCATAGTTTGCAAATGTGTAATGGTGTGTCATAATTTAAAAGAAAAGTAAATTTGCTTCAACGATATACAGTATGACAGTATTGTTGAAATTATTATTTATTATTATTATTGCAAATTGTCCCCGGCTTATCTTGTCTTTGCTTCGTATATGCAAAGCCGCGAAAAAGATAAACATTTCCACCACGTTCCGTTTTGCCACTTACGAATAATTCACCATCGTCCTCAAACCGTCAACAATAAAATTAACTCAGTCAGAACGCACGAATTCAGACCTATCCATTGTCGTTAGCTACGTCAACTGACGCTTACTTACTAACATCACAATCAACAGTTGCTTTAAACATTGAATAATGAATGCTTTTTAACTTCCATACTTGTCATAATTACTGATGTAGTTGAAAACGAGCATTTGGGTGATGTTGCCACTTCTCTGTGGGTTTCCCACTAAAATACGCACGGAATGGCTACACAGGGAATTGGATAGGATGCGACTAGTGCCCAAACCTTACAAGATATGCTCCGCAGTGTATACTTGTAGATTCCCTCGATTTATGTTTCCGTGAGGAACTCTAATCTGAGGCTGTTGCAATTATGGCTTGTCAACTGGCCTGTGTGCGCCTATCCAAACGCCAACATGTGTCTGCGTGCTCCACCAATTTCTTCCTTACGTCAGCCCCGATTCACTCATTCTCAGTCCTCGGTCACACTCTTTTCCTTTACCAAGTCTCTATTGAGAAATCCCAGCATGACAAATGCGTGGCAGTTGGGAATCTTTTGCTAGCATGAGAGCCAGTTGTTGTGACAGCAAAGGGTGGAGGGCCACCTACGATCACTTGAACGGCTTGTCCGTTGCAGAACTAGAGGCGGGAATGGTTCATGGAGTTTCCTGAATTTGAACTGACAGAGCCATACAGGGGCATTATTATTGTTAGGCAGATTCTGGTGATTCTTTTATATTACGACTACGGTGTCTGGTAACGTAAAACAATGTTGCTATTACCTAAAAATTCAAATAAATCAAATGAATGAAAGCGGCGGCGTGCAAAGTTGATTCTCCTTGATTGCTGATACAAACTCCGCTGGACATGTGGCCTATGTTTTGAGGAAAGCATGTGCTTGAAGCGTGACTGAGCACGGATTCTGTGTCCCATGCACTGCACTCCCGAACTTTGTCCGTCGTCGCTTCGAGCGCACTGCTTGAAGTAATAAAGTGGAGGATGACTGGAGCGATGAGAGGCAGTGGAAAGGAGAAACGTGTGGGAAGGACTGAGGAAGGTGAGACGAGGGCGCTTGGGAATTGGGATTTGGATTGGAATCGGAATCCGCGACTGAGTGAGTCTCCAGTTTCTCCTGCGTTACGAACGAGGAGGTTAAAGACTCGCTGCGACTGCTGATGCATGTTTGGTAGTGGCGGATTGCGACATGTGGATGGCACGAGGAGAATGGCATAAATGATGAGACGACAGCCTTCTAAGCGCTCCTTCGTTGCTTCATGGGACAGTGATGACTTGTGTTGGATTTGGAAGGAGGGCTGTGGGAAGTTGAGCTGGATCATTCTGGATTTATGTGACTGGGACTCGGTGGTGAGCGAGGAATTGGAAAAAGCCCAGTCGCTTGGAATGATGACAGAGTGTGGGAGAATTTTGGCGATTGAGGGAAGGTTGGATACTCGGAGTGTGGGAGTGAAGGAAGGGCTAATAATTGGGAGATGGAGTGATGTCGTAGTGCTCGTTTCGTGGTGATTGCGCTGATAACTGACTGCGGTTGTGTGGTGCGGATTTGGAATCCAGTCTCGATATTCAGACGACAGCGAGCGAAGAGGTGCAAGTGGTGATTCCTTGGCTTCGCAGACCAGTCACTTGTGTTTGGAAAAGCCGTGAAGGGAACCACAGAGAGAGAGAAGGAAACGCTCGACTGTGATGCAGAGCTGACTGAGCAACTTGGGTTAATTGCGACAAGGGTAATTATTTGGAAGCGAGCGTGGAATGAGAAAGAATGAAATGACGACTGGTTACGGTAATGCGGTGGCTTATGTGTAGTATTAAATCACGATGACTTCATCAGAGCACTTGGGCAGGACTTGGCGTGGAATTGGAGTCTAATCTCGACTAATGGTAGGATTGGAGTTGGACATTTCTCCTCTGCACTTGCAACGGTTACTCCATCCTCTCCACGGTGTAGTGAGTGGTGAGCAAGAGCTGCGAGGGAACCAAGTCTGTCGTGTCCAAGGATAGCATCTAAAGGTGTAATGCACTCATGTCAAACACGGCAAATGCTACATGATTACAGCCATTAAATAACACAGCGTTACAACGTCCCAATCTCCACATCGCACAATCATCCATTTGAAAGCATGTCGTAAATCCCTGCTTCGCTGCTTCCACTAAGAAGCGGCTTCGAGAGGCACGAGCTAAACCGTCCCAAACACCAAATGCTCCACGCGCGAATTCCCCAAACAAGTCGAGTTAACGGATCCAATCTTCATCCACCTTCCGTAGCTACTCGCCTGCTCTTCTAAGAGTCCTGTAGGAAACGGATCAGCATCCAATCCGTGTCATCCAACCAACCATTTTCTCCTTCGCCCAACATTTCATCCAACTTCTCCTTGTCGCCATCGCCCAACTCACAGAGGAACGGACGGGAGCAGCAGCAATCGGTTTGGAAACTAGAGCAGAAATCACTGGCATCTTCTTCCACAGCACAACTCAACTGCAGTCACAACGACCACGGTGATGCTTGGTAGGGAATGGAAAGAGAGGAGCCCATCGCACGAGACACACGTTACTCCAATCTCCCCTTGAGTCAGTGTGCAGATTAGGCCAGGAGGATGACATTCCAAGGCTGCATCTCCATCATTTATGCACCTTGTGCTAGGGAAATCGGAAAGAGAAGCTGCAGCAGCTCGTGCAACAAGTGGCCAACGGAATCCTAGCCTTGATGTGGCTGGCCCACATAGAACTCCACTTGGGAATCATTTGGCTCGCTCGAGCACTGCTTCTTTTCGTCTTTATTGCTGTTGGGACCTCAGCTCCTGGCGCAGACGGCCAGCAGGCATTAAAGTTGCCAATAAAACATTTAAAGGGCATGAATAGTAAACGAGGCAAAAGCAATAACAACAACAAATGGAGAAACAATTAAAAGCCAGCTGACGGAGAATCTAGCACGCGCTCCCACTCACTCATTTCCTACTTCCCTTCTTCCATCTCCGCCGAGTGCAACCTTCTCTTGGAATTAACAGCCGCAAGGGAAACTCACAAATAGAATGCAGTCGGAGTACATGAATTGAGTGCGAAACGGAAACGCGACAGTTTCATTCCTTCGCGTACATAATGCCCAATTGACAGAAACTAAAGTTACATGCGAGAGCATCTGTGAATCCGCACTTGCCCGCTTCCCACATCTATGCTGAGGAATTGAGGGATGGACGAAGCTTGAGCATGAGATGCGGTCCTGCTGCACTTGTGCTCTTGTACTTTTGTCACTTGAGAATTCACCGAGATATTCTGTGGGAACGGCAAGTGTGTGACACGGAAATGATGCAAGAGCTCAGGTGTGCGTGGACGGAGGCAAAAAGGAAGGAAAAGAAGATTGGGCAGAGAGTGCACAAGTACAGTTGGGAGGGAACAGGAGAAACAGTTAGGGATGAAAAAGCCAGAGAAAAAGCAAGTGCATGAACAAGTTGAATCATTTGTTGGTTTTTTCCCTGCGTACTTTTTCTGCTCTGCGGTGGATTGGTGGAGACAATGTGTGGAATTGGAAGAAATGCGAGGGAAATGTGACAAGTGGATGACGGATCAATGCTCATTTCTTGGTGGTTTTTGTTGGAGCGTGAATGGAGCTGAAGTGGAGGGGAATTAAAGCGACGACATGCAGTGCTCTTCGCGTCTCCAACCACCTGCTCCTCGTCCAAGGATTGAGGGCAACAAGACGTCGGTGGTGGTGCTGTTAGTAATTGGGAGGCTGTGACAAGATGCGCTTCTCAACCCCGACTTCCTTCCTTCAGCACATCCGAGACAAAGAGTCGGAGGAGAGCAGTCGGCGGGAGATTCGCACGACGCTCTTCACATGAGCCAGTTGTGGTTTCGCTTCCCACTCACTTGTCCACTGTAGCCCGAGTCTCGTAGCCCGCTGTAGGCTCCGTGGATAGTCGGTGAGAAAGGCGAGCGTTGCTCGTGTTGAGACGAGGGTTGCTGAGGAAGGAGAGATGAGGTCAAGGTGTTGTGAATTCCACTCAGCACTTCCATCAAGCCCAGGAAAGGGGTGCAAGGTGCATCTCCTCATCCTCACGTTCGCCACTTCACCTCGAGCCATACGTAGCCTATATTCCCCAAAAGGGTGTTCACTCCAAACATGCACAGCACGGCCTTCTCACGCAGCTCACTTTGTCTCTTCGAGAATCAAAGGCACACTCACAGCCTTCATGGCTTCTGCATCTTCGCCTTGGATGTGGACTCATTTCAATTCCTTTCAGTCCATGCACTGGTCGCGAGTAAACGAGTCCTCCTCTTCCCAAATCTTTCCTAAATTCACCTTCGCATGGAGCTCTGTGAGAAGGGGAGAGACGGGCATGCGAAGCTCAAGGAATTCCCGTCGGTGATGTGGGAAAGGTGGAGCTGGAAATCAGTGGATAGTAGCGTAGTAGTGATTCACGTAGGAAGCACCAAGAAGGAGATGAGCGTGGATTATGGGCTGCAATCTGCAATTGTGGCTGTCGGGTTTCTCGACCGGTTGTTCCTTGTTTCAATGCGCAACCTGTTCTAACTATGCCACTGAGTGATTGATTGCTCTGTGGACACGGCGTGCTGTGGGATGGCTGGGTGCGAATGGGGCTGAGATGGGAGTGAATGCATCGAGTTGCCCTCAATAAATGAACAAAGATGGGGATGCCTGGTCGGAACGCGTGTTTGGTCGAGTCTCCGTACAAGTGCATTAGAGATGAAGTGCCTGGAGACTGACCAAGTGCGAGATGCAGTTCGGCTCGAGGAACAGCACGCCAAGGAATGTCTCAGCTGATTTGCATGTGTGCTGAGGTGGAGTGCTAATCGCTCAGTTGTCTCCCATACCAAATGAGATTAGACCAGTGCCCGTGGGCCATTCTGGTGTTTCACCTCTTGGTCCTTGTATCACGACACTTGCTCCAACGACTCCCCGTTCCTCACTCCTCCACTTCCTTCCCGCAGTTTCTGGTGCTTCCTTTTCTGCGTTCGTCGCACTTGCTTTTCTCCATCTCGTCCCAATTACTGGACTCAGTTTGGATCGTGTCACTTCACTCACGTCCACATCCAGCGAAGGAATGCGTGGACAGCACTTGCACTCGTATGCCGAATCTGTGCCTCGTTCGTGTCCCCCGATAACGCTCAACCTGGACTCGGCGGGAAAGCGCGTTTGAAGTTGAATTGTAGCTTGGCGTAATGATGTTGGGTGATGAATGATGTGGCTAAATGTTGTAAACTTTTGGATTGCAGCTGGGACTGACAGAGACTGACGGTTGGTTGTGAGGTGGAGCCGGCGGTGAAGATGGTTCAGTTCACAGGCTACTTGCTGGGCAAAGTCCAGTTGGACGGGGCGATCCGGTCGGAGATCTTGGCCAATTTGGTGGAGAGTCTTTTGGAACGGTACCAGACGGGGGACTCCGGGAAGAAATTGCTCAAATTTAACGACAGTAATAAGTAAGTGAGCGGAGGGAGTTGCGCGTGGTTTTGGTTGAAGGGGAGTTGAAGTGACTGTGTGTTTGTGGTGTTGCAGGTACTCGGTGGAATGCTCGGAGCGTGGGCTGAAGCTCACCTCGCCCAGCCTCGTCCGCTCCAGAGACGAAGGCTTTGAGTCGGACTGCGAGTCGATCCAGTCCATGACGACAGCAACTCAGGCGACGGGGTCGACGGACGAGATGGACTTGTCCACTCTCATGGACTTCCTGGACATCGGGTCGTCGTCGTCGACTTCGTCCAGCTCCTCCACTTCGTCCAGCTCCTCGAACAACAAACAGACTGACCAGAGCGAGAAGGACGCGAGTGAGGCGAGCGGAGAGCCGTGCTCAGTGAGCAACCGCCCCAGTTCCCCCGACGCGAACCTCCAGTCGTCCGGTGTGTCGGCCAACTCGAGCGCAAGTCCCTCGCTCGACAACACCAGCATCTCGAGCAAATCCAGCAACTCTCATCTCCACGCTGCCGACGACAGCAACTCGTCGTCAGGGAACGGATCGGACTCGGACGAATTCTGTGCTCAAACGGACGCGAAGCTGAACTACTGGGAGCCTCTGCCGAACACAGCGTCCTTCCAGTCCTACCCCGTCGAAGATGTCGTCTTCTGCCACTCGGACATCCTGCACCCGACCACACTCGTCTGGGTCGTGCGTCATCTGTCCAAGATGATCGGCCTGGTCACGGCGTTCCGCAGTCGCTCCGAAGCCAACAGCATGTTCCAGATCTACCGAGAGCTCCGCATCAAACTCAAGCCCACCAAGTACGGAGGGAGCAACGGGAGTGGCGCTGTGCCCGGCGCTGTCGGCGCCTCCACGCCTCTCCCCTTCGATGACAACTACTCCACACGTCCAGGAACGCCCGGCTCCGTGTCCGTGCTGAGTGGGACGGACGTGGACGCACTTCCCTTCTCGTCCCTCCCGTCCGTGTACCCCACTGAGATCCTCCAGGAAACGCGCAAGTCCCCTGCCCACAACATCTTCTCTTCGTACGAGCCAAAGTCCTTCTACTTCGACCCCAGTCACCACACGGCCGAGAGGGAGCGCAGTCGCGACTTGGACAGACTCGAGACCAGCTCCAGCGCCTCCTTGTCCTTCGGCGCGTCAACGAGTAACTTAAACAAAAGCTTGTACAACACGATGCCAATCAAGTCTATTTATTCGAGCGGGATGTCGATGGCGATGTTGAGTCGGCGTGAGGACGACAAGGACACGGAGGAAGAGGAGGACGAGGACGACGTTGACGAGGCGCACGAGGATTCGGATGCGGAGGCCGGCGGCGACAGCTCGTCCAAGCTGGAGATGAGCCGGCGGTATCCGTACGCGAAGCTGCAAACAGGATCCGTGCCCAGGATGCGAGGGAACTACTTGAGCGGGAGCCAGTTGAAGCAGAAACTGAGTGCGAACGTGAGTGGGATGCCGACTTTGAGAGGCTGTCCGGTGGCGGTGAGCAGCGGGCAGGGACAGGCGAGCAGCAACGTGGGGAGCTTGAAGCTCAAGAGCAGCAGCAGCAGTGGGCGGAAGACTGTGATTCCCAAGAAGCCGATTCTGATGGTTCCACTCAAGACGGAGAGTTTGTCCACTCCCCGAAGTCGCTACCCCAAGGAGTCCTACTTGTATCAAGTCATGGGTAGAAGTTCATCCACCTTTGCGCCGTACCAAAGGTCACTGAATTTTATCACCCCGAACCATGGCGGTCGCTATGGGAGCAGTGCTGGCGGTCCAGCTTCGGGAGACTACAGTGCAGTTGGTTGGAGCAACGGTCAGCAAATCTTAGTGCCATTCTCGTCCTGGCTGGAACTGGCCGAGTTACCCAAAATCCCACACGCAACAGGTGGCACGATTTCCAGTCGGAAACACGGAGCTCATGGCTTCAAGTATCGTGTCAACTCGAAAGGGATGCCGTCCTCCGCCAGCAGCTTGTCCTCCATCAAATGCTCCAAGTCGGGCACGTCCAAGATTCTTCTGCGGGACGTGTCTGGCTACCCTCACGGAATGTGGGCCAACTTGTCACAAAGAGTCAAGCGCAACCTGCGAGACAATCTGATGCCGAAGCTCAACTGGATGTGGACTCCGCACGGCGAGAATCGGCCCAAGAGGAAGAGTAATAAAGAAGTTACGTTCAATGCTTGGGCTACGGTTCAAATGATCTAGACACCGGTTTCAATACAGTAATTTCGAATTATTCCTTTGAAACAACGAATGCACATTATCGCTAGGATTGTAGAGAAAGGCAGCGTAGCCTCAATCCCTCCTCCCGAACTTTTCTTTTCATTTTACTTGATCCAGAAGCACCTGGGAACGACCAACCACACGCAAACCAACTTGTGTCCATCCGAAGCGTGTCATCTTCCAGGATCCACATGTACCTCTCCGACGATCCAGAAGGGAATATTTCCTTCACTTCCGCCATCCCCAAATAACTGTACGCAGTAGTTAGTTAAGATTATCATTCACATGCAGAGTTTGTCTTGTCACGAAAACAAAGTATCCAGTAGCGTCGCGTAGTAACGAGTAAACTATTGTTGTTGATTATTACATTTATTCCAGTCCCTACATCGTTCTTTTATGTAGGCTCAAAGTTAATCCATAATTGATAAATAATTATTGTTTTTATGTTTTTATTTTGTAACAAGTTTTTGCTTATAATTATGTATGTAGGTAGTTTAGTTGGTAGTTCGTAGTTGTAGCTGAGCTGTGGCTGTGAACTTGAGCAAGAGAGCGGAGGCCAATGAGTAATGGATTTCTTAATTAGTTTTGCATCTTGATACTTGTCAAATAGCCGCTGTACGTCTTCATTCCGCCGTCGCTTCGGAGTACCTCAAATGATCCGAACTTCATTTCAGTTATCGTCAGCCGCTCCGATTCCCAATCGCCATCGTGGCTGTACTATGCTTGTTAAACTTAGTTTTGTTAGTGATTGTTATAGTAGATTGTTAGCAGAGAAAGTCATGAGTTGTTTCGTCTTTGGAGACGCGGTTCGGGCAGAGAGGGTATCGCTGGAGCGAAAGTGACACACTACGCCTTCGTGGCTCAACAAGGACACATCCACTCGAAACTTTTCATTGCAGCATTACCTTGTTGTCTCATTTGTCACGGCTGCCGATAGTTAATTAATCGCGTGCTTCATTCTCGAGTACTCCAGTAAAAACATGTTTCCAGCTTAAGCTTAATTTACACTAGACCGTCTGTCTAAACATGGGCATCTTATAAGGAATCAAATTGTGCAAATGATTTCCTATTACATTTTTCTTTACAAGCCTACAGCATAAACAAGTTATTTTTTATACAACTTCTTGATGCGCACCTTTCGTTAGTAAATAACTATTTTTATATTTGTACTGGATAAAAGGACCTAGTTTGTAGAACAAAATTTCAAGGATTTCTCACCATTCAGAGTGAGTACAACGGGAGACATGGGCCTTGGTCCTGTCTTGGCCCCTCTACGGTTAGTTCATCCGACTACACTCGCTGACAAATAAGGCTTTTCAACGAATTGCTGGTGTGAACAAAATGATGACAATTTATTGGAATTATGACTATGTATACAATTTACATGTTTTCAAATATACTAACTAACCGTCGAGTGTAACTTTACTGTACCGCTATGCAAGCCTACTTTTTATATTATGTCAGCATCCAAATTTCAACTCTTGTGTGGTAACCGAGATATGATCTTATCGAGTTGGTTTAATTTGATATTGGAATAATGGCTTTTGTTACTCCATGTTTTGGTAATAAAGTAAACTTGTTGAAGAACTTTCCCATTTCAATTCCTAAGATAACTGGGTGCATGTCTTGTAGTTAGCGCAAGTGTGAATTCATATTTCATTCCCACAATTTACATTATTACATCCCTCATTTCAACTCCAGTATTAAACGATAGCTTTCCATGTAAATTAGATATTGCCGGAAGTACTTTGTCTTTCTTCCCAAAGCACTGCTTCTCACGTGCTATCAATTTGCATCTATTATGCCCTTGTTTACCATAAGTGCCACTGCGATACCAAGTCAACTGTTTATTTCCTTAGATCCTTTGTTTTACTATCGATTTCTCAACCTTACTTGGTACAGATACTATTCCCGTCCTTTAACTACACAGCCTTGCTAGTTGCTAGTCCTATATGCCTGACTGTTAAAACAAGAATGGAGACTACTCTTTGTCGATTTCATTTGTAAAACGCATTCAAAAAATCACTTGGATTCAATGACATTCTGGAAAACCAGTTCCCGGAGGCGCTTGCGCTAGATCTTACTATAGTTAGGCTAAGCATGCTCACAAAAATATTAAGTAATCTACAGCTAAACACATTCGGGAGAAAACTCATATTTACATGGACCGTATTGTACAGTAAACCTCGTTGCATTTGTGAAGTATATTAAAATGTATAACAGATACCTTGGAAGCGATAAAAATCTCCACTGCTTTATTTACAGCTGTACACACCTATAAGTACAACAGCACAAAATCGCACGGGCTCAGAACTCAGTACGTCTGGGTTTTTGCTCATTTTTTGCAGGGTTGTAATTAAGCATGCCTAGCACTTGTATCCTACGTCTGTCCAAGTTATTGGGCTTCAGACTCACAAGCAGCACGGAAACGTTTATACATTTTAACAAATTACTAATACTTTTTCTAGCGATTTGCGGATTGATTAGCAAAACACAGTTTGGCCTAAACAAATTGGCAAAAAATTCGGATATTTTGGCTACAAAAAACGGATAGTTTGGAAAATTAATTATTTCGGAATTTTTGGTGCGGGCAAAAGGAAAAAATGATAATAAAATCAGGAAAATTTAATCAAACAAGAATTTAGTTACACAATAGCAATAGCTGCATACAAGTCCTGACCGTGCTACGTAAGCAATAAAATAACTTTTGAGCAATCCGATAGAAAACAACTGATATTTAAATATCTAACTTACGATTAGATATGGAATCTCAACACCCACTAAAAGTTCTCATGGAAATTAAATACAAGTTTCAATCGAAAATGAAGGTCTTGATTAATTCGTTGTACAGCATGCAACATAATATTATGATAAAGGGGTGAATTTCAGGTAGCGCCTATGTAGGTTTTCCAAAAATATTTGCCATTTTGCCAAGTGGTTTGAGAGCTGGATTAATAATTATGCGCAACGCGGGACAGTTGCATTTTGCTGTTGCCATGGCTGACCTTTAAATCCAAAAATAATTCTAATACAAAAAATAGTTTTGGGGGCAATAAAATTATTTTTTTATGTAAAAAGAATCATATGTGTAACTATTGGTTTGTTTGTTGAAATGGAATGTAAAACTGAAAAAACATTAAGTGTAATAGTGTAAATGTCCCGCTTATCGTTGAGCATAATTTTCATTATCCGCCCAAATCTGCTGCGTACTTTATGTGCTACTTTAAGAAAGACTAATGCTAATAAATACAAATATCTTACTCGTAAGGCAAATTCGGAATCTTTTTTATAATTCAAGCTCTTGAACTATTCAGGAAATATTCTGAGAAACTGACAACAATAAAATAAGAAACAGCGCACTTTTGAATACGAAACTGCCTCGAGTACATTTATATTTAATGAGTTCATTTTTATTTATTGGAGCAAACTCAGAATCAACTATTATATGGTATTTACTGTGGACCCAAAAAGGAGTCGTTTCGCTTTTTGTATTTAATATGAGACAAACATTTAAATGACCTTGTCATTGTAAAGAATCAACAACAACTAACCATGATAAATTACTCAACCTTGCAGGCGCACTGACAGAATACCAGAATACCATGCCAATTCAACGATGCGTATCTTAGGGAGGCTTGTTTCCACCTTGTTTTTATTATTCGCCAGTAAACACTTTACTGTAAAAATGACTGTTTTTGTTTTGTCAAAATATCCTCAGTGCCTCCAACAAAAACGGCGAAATGTTCTGCCAAAATTGGTTTTAAAGGCTATACCCGGGTATACACTCTATTTCGGGTTCGTACCCTAAATATAGAAATTAGGAACGCGCATGAGCCCGAAGTACCCGGATACTTCCCGTACTTTCACCTTGCATTCATAGGCACACAAAACCCAGGGTTGTACAATATACATAATATATATTCACCTTGGTTGTTATTCCTGTCATGATGTTCGTTATTCTTAAGATACTTTTTTGTTGCATTTTTTCAATGAAGCCATGAATCCTAAAGTTTATTCACTATTTGCCAATTCAGTTTTTAACAAAGTGCTTATACATTATGTACATGAATTTTATGTGGGTCTTAATCATCTTAAAGGAATATTATCTTATCATTATGTATGTAACAAAGATTTTGGTGCTCCCAAGTTTATCTAAAGGAAAATGTGTTCAGGAATTCTTGTTGCACACTTTGTTGCATTCTGGTTGTTAGTTCATTGACAATTCCTTTTCGAGTGTTTATCTCACGAATATAATGTTTATATAAAATTTAGTGGTAAACGTATGCAACAGTGTTTATCCACTTATCATTACAACCATTTATCTGGACTTAATCTAAAGTAAGGAAGTAGTTTTCTTTAATTGTAGTTTAAGAAGTTTCCAAGTTTGTGAATACGAGGGGTATAATACAATTTGTTTACCCAATGAGTGCTCACACAAAGCGGGTTATTTTTGATTTTTGTGAATTTATACTTAAAGCAGGGTATGTTGTTAGTGAGGCATTATGCCATAACCGCTAGGTAGTCTTTTTCACTGTTATTAATACAGACTGTTTCTAGGCTTTTCCATATGTCATTGGAGATTTTACTTCTGGAGTATTTAGTCACAACTTGTTCTTAGTACGGGTTTTCTGGGCCATACAATTCGGAATCTGTTTGCCTCTACAAAATGGGAAAATTTGATATTTTTTGAGCTATATCTCGAGGCATGAAATCATAACTACAATATAATCTTACTAGGGAGGGAGGACTCGTTGGTATAACCTACGGATCCGGGAAATGGTCATATATAGTTGTTGTACTGTTACTGGTGATCACAAAAATCAATATCACTCAATTGTAAATTGAGGCTACGGGTCTCAATGCCGGGTCAAAGGTCAGTATTTTATATATGATTTAACATGCACTTTTTTTAAAATTTTGAATTTTTTCCGAAATCAATTCGAATCACTTCAGAAACAATGTAAGTATGTACCAGCAGCATTTATAGCTCTAAAGAGGAGAAACAAACGCATTTTTAATCCCATTTACGAAATCAAAAAATGTGTTTTTCGTCATTTTTCTCAACTTTGACCTGGCACTGTGACCCGTAGTCTCGATTTGCAATTGGGTGATATTGGTTTTTGTGATCACTAGTAAGAGTACAACAGCTACATATGACAATTTCCCGGATCGCAGGTTACACCAACCAGACCTCCCTAGCTAGTCTTCATTGTACATTTCCACTGCACAATATTTTCTAGAGTTTGCGTTTGCAATGAAGGACGGATTAACAGTAAATTCGTGAATTAACCATTTGAGAGTTTAATAAGTGTACATACTAAAATTCACAGTGAAGTATATATTTGTTAGTGTACAAAGAGTTCTTCCCTGTGATATTGGTATAATCATTACAGAGTAAGTATTATGAAGTACAGCATTAGTGCTATGTACCAATTTAAGTATGTCTCCAAATCTAAAGTGAGCGTACACGACTTTGAGACACTTTACGCATAAACCTTCTAGTTTTTTTGGTAAGTATAAATAATCGTTCTGAACCCAGTGCTTACCTGGTCACATCAACTTATTGATTAATTTGTTGAATTTATTTTTGCAAAATATTCAGGAGGATCAATAATTTTTAGAAGATACCACGCTAAAGGCAGAATGTACATATTTAGTATCACAGATTTTGTATGCTGGATTTGAATTTTTGAATTCAGATGATAATTTGGTCCCTTTTTGTTGCAAAGTGAGACTTTTAATCATGACTGGAAAGCTGGAGAGAAAGACAAACTTTGTTCATTAAAATAACACATCGTACTATCCTCCTAACAAGGGTAGTCCCAGATGAAGCGGACAGACCATTAGGAAATCCCGGAAACCCGACGAGCCCCAAGCCTTTTAACATTACGTTAATGGCGAATTTAGGGCCCCGTGGCTATTCCTTTTTCCCGGACCCTAAACTCGGTTACTATCCGCCCCTAAATAGTCCTATTCTCTTTAATATGGTCGTAAATTGCATATTGAATGATATCACCGATCCTGAGTATCCATCATCATACGGCTTTAGTCTTACAGGATCTCTTCAGAAGTTGGCTGCAATACTGTTTGCGGGTGATATATCCGAATGAGTCACATCCTTGAAACTGTACGCAAACGTTGCAAGTGTTACAGTAGTCCCAGTCCCAGGAAGGAGCGGAGATGGAATCCAGTGAATGCAGTGCAGACACTGTCCGGTCCGGTTGAGAAAGGAACCCTAAATCACGTTCTAGGTTCCTGTCCTAGAGGTGAACGCATTTGGAACCAAAGGCACCTTGGTGTCTGACAAATCCTCTCAAACGCACTCAAAGAAATCAGGTTAACTGCACATAGGCAGGTAGTAGGTATATTGCGCTGCTGAGAACGGTACAAATAGAAGGGTGGACATACAGCGTGTGTCCACCCAGTCTGTGTGATTGCATTAGTGCTGTACACTTCCAACTTGAACTTGTACAACGTTTAGTAAAGCAAACTGAATAAATCGTTTGTGTCGTATTTCATGCGCTTTCAGATTTTCAGCACTTTCAAGAGGTACATGAAGGCATATAGGCCTTCAAAAATTAATGTACCAATAGTGAACAAAAATTCGAGGGTCAAAAAATTCTGTCTATGTGAATTAGACTATTATCACTTTAGTTGTTGGTGATGACGCAGTAAGCTGTTATCTGAAGTTTTTTTATATATTAATTTGGTTATTTATACCGGAGTAGAGATCAAGAAAAATCGCTGCCAAAAATAACCCCACAGCATGCATTAATACAGGAATCGTATTTCCTTCCCAGTGACTGATGTCCCAACCATAACCAAATTCAATATGTATATCAGTTTTTACAAGTAGATACATACTTATACGAATAAATCAAAATTACCCCCAGTTGGAAGTGTTCCGCACACATGCAATCACAGAGACTTTTGTACACACGCTGTAATTGCATATGATCCGCAAACTAAACAAGGATACATCTTGGACCCTACTATCAGATTTGAAAACGGAGATGGAGAAGAACAGTCCAACCTAGAGAACAAAAGCTAACTGCAAAAATGAGTTACAACAAAACGAATAATATTATTAACTAATATTTGTATGTACAAGTCAAAGAAACGTTAAACGCCCTTCGGGTGTTCGGGAAACCCGAAGGGCCCCAGCTTCTTAACATTACGTAAATGGAGAATTTACTCATCCTACTCCTATGCCTATTCCTTTTTTCCCGGACCTAAACTATTAACTATCCGCCCCTCTGCTGAAAATAGATACCATTGCGTATTCGAAAACTCGAAAATAAAACAAGAGAGAAAAACTATGTTAAGTAACTATTACACAATTGTAATAGACTAGCGACTCAGTGTACATACATCACAAAACATTGTTAACTTATGGCTAATGTAGTTTAATTTGGCTTCTTAAGAATTAAATAAATTGTTTACTTTCTCAATTACCGTTGTGGGTAACAGTGTTTAATCTTTGCTGGCTGAGCCAAAAAACTGGAAAGCTAAACACCGCAGCCGCAACGTGAGCGTGTGACCAATTTGTGGCGCGAGAGGAAAATGTATGTGGAAAATGGAAAATTATTGGTTTGGTGATAATAATTCGGTGTTCGATCATTCGGTTTTTAAGTTTTCTGTACTTCACAACATCACAACTTCACACGATTACACGACGCGAAGTGATTAAGTTTACTGTGCAAAGCTAAGTAGCGAATTGTAAAAGTTTGCACTGTCATATTGTCATATACGTCTTGTATTGATAGTATGGTCATGTCATAGACCGTGACCGTAGTCGTAAAAAAATAAAAAATTCGAATGTTTTTGCGATGAGCTTATCTTTTAGCCTGTGCCATAACTTGAAGTTTGCTCACGAGTTCCAGTTACTGCTGTTGTTAAGCAGATTCGTCTCATAACATTACAAACATAATCGTTCGTAATAAAACATTTTATTACGATTAGGTAATAATATTAACAGTAACTGTTACTTCCTCGCAGTTGTTCAAACGTTAAAATCTGGCATCTGGGGAGACTGTTTGGAGTATTCTGGGCTGCGGATGTAACAGTGACCTTAAGAGAAATATTTAAATCTTTTTTACAATAAGATACATAGCTGCCCTCTTCGATTTTGGAGTAATTGCCTGTTATAATCAACCACATGCGGTGTTTCTAGCTTTGCCTGGAAGATGAATCTTGTGAGTTTGTGAGTGCATTCAGCCGAAGTTAATACGCCAATTTGTTTGTGGATTAGGGATTACCATTACTTTCATTGTAGTCCGGTGACCAGTTCTGGATTTATTAATTTCACAATAATTGTCAGATGCATCGTCTTCTCTATGTCGGAGTCAGGATGTATGGACGTGCGTATGGAAACAATAACAAATAACGGAAGTACCATTTAAGAATAACAATCGTAAAATGGAAGAGTAAGTTCAAACAATAATGAATAGCCCACAGTTGACAGTCAAGTAAAGTTATACTTAACCAGCTCAATAATTCTTATTAAAAAATAATTTATCATTACAAATAAAGTATTACAAGAAGCTGCTAACAATAACAATAACTAATGACACTTAGGTGTATCGGGATTAATAATAATTACAATAATGTAGTAGGTATAATGTAACAGGCGTATTATCTGGTTTTCTATGTATCATGGTTGTTTTATTTGTTGAAAAGTTGGGATGTTAATTATTAGAATTAGGACATTCCTCCTGTAATTGCAATTGCGCTTTATTGTCATACTCGTTCCACAAATACATGCTGGTTTTCAAAATAAGACCTGTACCCTCCCCCCCCCCTTCACCGATTTTAATGAGCGACTCGTTAACAGTTAACACAACATAACATATCATAATACTTCTCATCTATCATTGAAATTGTTGACTCGGCCATTGTAAGAGACCGGGCTCTCGTTAAAAACTTAAAAAAGAATGCGCAAGAACACACTTTTAATTCATCCAAATCTTTATTACCCTATAGCTCAATGTAAATTACGGAAAAAGTATAACTTTGAATTAAAACTTGATTTGCAATTATCTGATAAATTCTCAGGGTCACTATCAACGATAACAACTTCATTTAGTAGCGGTCTTCTACTTCATTGCCATTGTCTCGATAGTTAACAAGCTTGTCGCTTGCCCCAATTTCTGAATTTTATTTTATGGATTCCTATGGTGCATACAAATTCTATGAGTGGGATAGTTTGTAGTAGTATGGCACTGGTCACAAGAACCAGTAATCATAAGAGGTTGGATTAGTTTACAAACTGGCTATCTACGAGGACCGGCAGTCATTAGAGGCCGGCTCTCTTTATCCTTTATTGTATGGTTGCCCCGGTTATTTTTAGAGGTAGGCTCTTATTAGCATTTTTACGGCAATATTTTTTCTCCGGGGAATCCATTTATCCACTAATCGCTAGTGAATTTGAGCGTATTTTCTCTCTTAAGCCGTTTAAGAACATATTAATATTACGCTCATTCCTGATTTTAGTCTAATAGATATTATACATGTCGTAATTATATATTTATCATAAGATTTAAAATGTAAGAGTTGCAATTTTACGTTGAAAATGAAGAAGTTCATGCAAAATTAACAAGCGCCGATTGAATGATCATAATTCAGCAATATATTATACCGTCGTTGAAGAATGGAAAAGAGCAAATACGCATCAGGCCAAGTACTGAGTATGAGTAATTATATACAATGAATGCTCAACCGATCAATAGCATTTAGCATCGTGATTAAGGGGCCTATTTCGCATTGCTCTTTTCCACTCTTTAACGCCGAGATGTGAATGTCAACGCAGTTCTAAAAATCGCTCAGAATAGAAGTTTATTGTTTTAACCTGCTCTATTTAACGCTAATATAGGGAGGCACGTGAAAAACCCGTTCAGGAGTGCCTGATCTGTGGTGGGCCAGAAATGGATGAAGCAATGCAACAATCTGAATTCACGCCCCAAGTTTTTCGATGCTTTTTAAAGCTACTGAATCTCACTAAAGATGACTACCAAGATCGACTTCCGGATATTACTGTTTGCCTTGATTGTGGTGTGAAGCTCCGTCAGATTTATGTTTTGCACAACCAACTGATAGATATACAAATTCAACTGAACGATTATCGTGTACAAATGGAAAATGATCTAGTGAATACTGTTATCCGGACTGCAACCACAGCCACAACCAATGCTATGGATAATAATTACTACGTACGCAGGCGAATTTATAATGGTAAAATTGATCTAGATATTATTTAATTCGTCGTTCTAGACTTTATTTTTAATATGTATGTAATTGTTTTATATTTGAAAATTATTGCGAAGTTGTAAAACATTCGCCTGTTGCCTAATAGTAATATTGTACCTTATTGAAGTTGTATGAGTTGTACTTGTGTTGTACTTTCAACGACAGTATGCTTTATTCATTAATTTAGTTGGCTTTTGTTTCCTGCAGAAATACAAATATCGCGATCATTACCTGAATCGGCTAGTTCATTAATGAAAGGCTTGGGCTTGACTGCATGCGATGAAAATACTGATGCGGAAGATTTACACACCCAGTCTCCCGATTCCACTCAGTTTGAGTTTGACAGTAATATTTCAACTTTGTGTGATCCTTTTTTGGAAGAAGAGGATGAAGTTAAAATTAAGATTGAGCAGGACGCAGATGACTCACTTCACACTAATGATGACAGCAGGTTTGCTTTTCATTTATTGCGTTTCGTGTTTGTTTGCCTTGAAATAAAATAAAGTACTGATTTTGTTTTCGATCTTGTTTGAATTAGCTGCGCATTGCAACCATTCAGATCCACGGAACGAACTGAAACAACACGTACAGTTACCAAAAATGCTGTGCTCGCTTCGAATCGAAGTGAGACGCCTGTGCCGTTATCTCCAAAGAACACGAGAAAGTACAAGTCAGGACTTAGCCCTGACGAGCGTCAGAAGGATACGAAGCGATCAAAAAAAAATAAAACAGGGGATGAAATGAGCAATACAGAATTACAAACACCAGATTTTATGTTGAAACAATTAGCCTCTTCGGTTCCTAAACGAAGACCGCAAAGAAAATCCGTATCTGTTTCTACCTTGGAAGAACTGGGATCCACTGGGCAACAGAGTGAAGGATCGCATATTTCAGTTACAAATGAAGCTATATTTCTTGAGGGTGCAAAAACTAAATCACCCAAAAAATGTGGGGACCTTTCTCTCTTACAAAAAATTTACTCAAAGGAGTATATTGTTTTATTACTGTGATAGTTAAGGAGAAGGTTGTCTATGAACATGTGTGTTATTTGTTACAGCGAAACCATTCCCTGCTTCGTTTATGTGTACAGTACCGGGATGTAGGAAAAAGTTTTCTACCCAGTTACTTCGAAGGTGTCACGTGCGAAAACATATGACAGGTACTTGGGTATCGTTCGTTTGGTTCGGTGAATTGAAACAATTGAAAGTTGAATTAGCTTATAAAAATAACGAATGAAATTTCATTTTTGCAGCTAAAAGTAAAGAAAAAGTTAAAGTTGCTTTAAAAGAAAAGCGAAAACCAAAACTCAAGGTCAGTGATGATCAATCGGAGAGCGGGTACATGTGCGAGGAGTGTGGTAGGACTTTAAAAACTAGGAGTGCTTTTTCTAATCATCAAAGAAATCATCGTGGCTATCGATTTGTATGCAAGCATTGTGGTAAAGGATTCAATGACAGATCGGACATCGAGGCTCATGAATCTATCCATACTGGAGAGTTGGCGTACAAGTGCAAATACTGTGATTTAGCGTTCCGTAGACAAAAACTTTTAAGAAACCATCAACTTCAAAAACACGAAGAATTTTTCGTCAACGGCAAGTCAATATTCGAGTGTGAAGTTTGTAAGGCAGTTTTGTCTAATGGAACAGTTTTTAGGCAGCATATGATGAAACACACTGGAGAATTCCCGTACAGGTGCCACATTTGTGGAAACGGTCAAGTCAGCAAAACTAATCACGACCATCACATGAAAACGCACGCTGAGGAGCGAAACTTTATTTGCTCCGTTTGTCAAAAATCGTTCAAATTTAATGCTGCACTCGTCATTCACATGAGGTCTCATACAGGAGAGCGCCCATTTCAGTGTAAGTCGTGCCCCAAAAATTATATGGATCATTCCGCTCTGCGAAAGCATGTTCGAGCTGTTCACAATAATGGAGAAGCTTCTTTCGTATGCCACTTGTGTGGGAAAGAAAATCCATCGAGTCATTACTTAACAGTTCACTTGCGATCTCATCGACTGAAAGAGGAACGAGCTGCTAAGACTGCAGATAAAAAACAACCGAAAGGAAAACAAAACACTTCTGAAGAATACAGAATGTCGTCTGATTCTGATCAGTCCAACGACTGATCGTTATCACGACATTTTAGTATCAATTTCTTGCTTTGTCTTCCACTTTGCCTGCAACTGCAACTACTTATCCGCACCTTCACATTAGCGGAAAATCCGTTGTGAAGTGCTTTTGTGGAATTATGTAAGAAAATAGCCAAAAATCTTTTCAAAAACTAATAAATAAAAATAATACTGCGTTAAAAAAGCACAATTCCTCATTTCCAGAAAAGTACAACGATAAGCACTGCTCATCGGGTTTTCCGCTATTTTGTTTTCCAACCAGCTGACTTTTCTTGCTCAGTTTGTTTATGTATTACGTGAAGTATTTGGACGGGGAATACACTGTAAAAACTAAACAATCTAAAAACCGGAAATACCGCATCTAAATAGAAAAAATTCTAATCCTATTTGGTTTAATTAGAATCCCACTAGATGGTGCATCTCGATATGCGTGAGCAGCGCATCTCAATGTCGGTGCGCTACTCGTGCATATCGAGATGCACCATCTGCCATCTAGTGGAATTCTAATTATACCAAATGACAAATAGGATTGGAGTTTTTTCTATTTTGATGAGCTCTTTCTTGTTTTTAGATTGTTCAGTTTTTACCGTGTACGGAGTTGAGACTTTTCGCTTTGCGATATTCAATTTATTGTTTTGGTTACGATGAACGCGTTATCTAGTTAATATTTGATAGTAGTTAATACAGATCTGTGTTTTGTATATACAGTGACCCTCGCAACTCCATTCATAATTCATATCACATTACCTACTCTCTCTAACACCATAGCTTAACGTTATTTTGTTTTGTCATTGTTCAGCCCACACATTAGTAAGCATGTGTCATTTAAATGTAATTGAAGGAACTGTTTTAAATGTACTCTTTAAAATACTTGTTTGACTCCATTACGTTCGCTCTGAGATCATTGATCACCTCTTACACTTACGATGAACTAAACTCTTTGACGATTAAGATGTGGCAGTTTTGTTGGTGACCATAATCAACACAATGATTGTGTAAGCATAGGATTTACAGTCTAATCAAGGTCAATAAAACAACAGTCCAGTTTCTTTCGCTAGCTTCTCATTTCATTCTTATTGTCAATTGGCTTGATGCGGATAAGTACGAAGGTGTTCATAGGTAAGTATATCCAGGAAGATTAACATCGATGATGCCGGTGCGGATGCAGATACTCCAACTTGTCCAACTCCTGTATCTTAATTATAGGTGCAGTCATCGCCTTGTAATTTATAAAAAATGCATCGACATGGAACGGAACCGTGTGCTTACGTACATATTTTAGCCGGTATGAAATTCATTGTATTAATTGGAAAAAAGGAAACATTGCTACATGTATCATTTTTTTGTTGGCTTTTGAAGTGCTGGAGCTGGAACAAAACCTCATGCCGTTCCTCAACACCACAGTCAATCAGATTTATACACAGAGAACACTTGTTATAACGACACCTCAGGGGGCGCATTTTTCGGACGGAGATGACGTTATAATTACGTATAACTGCTACGTCCAATTACATAAAAAACTTGCAATTTAAGGATACTATATTCAATGCTACAGTAAATGTGTTTATACGCAATAAGTCATTTTACGATATATTACATTATATAAAGATTATCTCAGTTTTATTCTTCGTTTCTAACTTGCCCAAACGATTGCCTAAAAAATAATACAAGTATGCCCACATAGACTTCAGTTCGTTATTACTACTTAATAGCTTTAGAATTACTCGGTTTCCATGTCGAGTCACGGAATCAGTTACTCCTGTTGTCATTGAAGGTGCTTCCCCTGGTGAGCCGGAAACTCCGTCGTCCTTTTAAATTGTTTCCGCTTGTTTGTGCTCGCGAAGAGAGCCAACTAGCACTTCTTATTGGAACTCCGAGCTAGTAAATCCACATTTCTAAGTACCTGCCTAATATCTTCGACTTCAACGTATTCTTATGGACAAACTTGCAAATTAAAGTGGCTAAATCAAATGTTGCGTATTTGCATATGCATAGATATTATAACCTCCACTCCACTGTATAACATAGTGCCATGGTTTTGGTGGCAAAAAGTGGGACAAAGTTCAAATAGTATTCTAATTGACATGCAATTAATGCAATGAAAAATCTAAAAAAAATGCATGAAAATCATGCTTTGAATTCTTCAACCATTGCAATTCACGCAATTGATATTTTTAGCTGTGGAAACTTACCACTGAAATTAATGATTTTATTTTTTTATTCACGGGAATTCATCTGTGTATGATCTGTGAGATGTTTTTTCTTCCTTATTTACCTTTGTCAACTTTGCCATTCTACCATTCTTGGCCTGTGTAGTTTTATTTCAATTTGCCTCTCTTTTTTCTACACACATTTCCTAAAGGTATTTCGGGATTTTTTTAACTGCCTCGTTGAAATCGACCAACCATTATTCATGGTTCAAACGTTACCTTGTCCGGTTTTTCCTTATTGGTGGGATTGATAATTACTTAAGACCCTTCATGCAGGGCTAACGTCCAACACAAATAGTGACATAGCGAAGATGGTGAAAATAAAAACGCTTAAGAGTTGTAGTGCGTTTTGACGATTCTCTAGAGACCCCTTTAATCTGATAGTTAAATTTTTTGAAGGAATGGTATGTATGTAGAATGTATGTATGGTATGTATATGTATATATGTAAGAGAAATCTGTGCCGTAGAGATTAATATGATTTCTTTTGCTATTTTGCTTGTCGAATATCACCAAGGCATTGTACTGTGCGAAGCGAAAATTATCCTCGTTCAATTAATTTGATTTTAACATTCCAAATTCAGAACTGTGTCAAAAAATAGCTCCCACTTTTGGCGCTGAGTTGTATTTGAAAGTGGGACACTCACCTGGTAATTGGACAGGGATAATTTTCCCGCATAGTATGTGGTAGGTAGAGCTTGCACGATATAACCATTATGGTTTTCAATAAATGAACAGACAGGTAGCATTTATTTTAAAATACACACTTATTGACTTCAACTGTACACGTAATAGATCTTTTCAAATACTTTGTGATAAAATCAATTATTTATGCCCATCTATTTATGTATCATGAGGATTTGGAAAGCCGTTGGTGCCAATAGTCGTATTTCTTGCTTGTAGCTTTCAATGCTATATGAATTTAAAATTCAATTTACAATACCGATTCGATGTTTAACATAATGCTGTTTTTGTTCAAATGAATGTTCTTAAAATCAGCTACTCTTCTGATTTGTGTAGCCATATTGAATGTCTAGCATGTTTAAGAATTTGCGGTAAACTTCAGAAGGCCACATTCCCCTAGTTGATCGACATACCAAAAAATACAACATTTATCATGACCATCCCATTAGTAATTTAAGACTCTACCAAAACATTTGATCATTTTGATGCTATTGTAGCGTAAATAAAACTAGGATTTGGAAGAGAGGGACATACTATACTGTTCATTTTTTTAGAAAGCGGAGTGCGGACGATTTTTTGAAAAAATTCTATGACATCCTCATTTAAATAACCTTGCTCAAGCCTAGGAATTTTTCAAAAAATTGTCCACACTCTAAAAAGATGAACATTACTTGGAGAAATTACACGACAACATTAAAATAATTAAGTGCGCAATTGAAAAGAGGGAAAATACAAATTGGGATAAAATTTCCAAATACACCGAAAGGATGATGAAAATACGGGACAGAACCGGGAAAAATGCTCACATTCTAAAATTCATGCGACAGTAGGTACACTGCAAAAAGTTCAATCTTACGCCAGATAACATTATTTTAATTGTGGAAACTTACATGCACATTGGAACACAACAGTATAGGGAGGGAAAATAAATATGTTCCTCGTTCCTCAGCACGCCCTTCACCGCCCTTTTTGCCACATCCTCCGAAGTGTATTTTGGCAACAAAAACGGGTATTTTCTTCAATGACATAAGTTTTCCATATGAAATTTCATAAATGGGAAAGTTAATTACGGGAGTACGTAGTCGATTTCATATTGTTGTATCAGCTCATCAATAATTACAAGTAACGTACCCTGCTCTCATTTGAATTTTATCCATCAGATTGGTTGATGTGAAGTTAGGGTAAACTATTGTGAAATATACTTTGGGCTTTTGTGGAAGATGTCGCAGGTCTTCTTTAATACACTCGGTGTATGCTTCGACACCATTCTTGGAGGCCACATAGGCAGCCACACCCCAAGCGTACATGTAGCCAAGCACCGAGCAAGTTTCAATCACATGACCTCTGTCCTTGCTAATCATAGACGGAAGAAACTCTTGAAGGGTCCAAAAATGTGAGATCATGTTGATGCTCAAAACTTTTTCGATTGCTTCAGGACGCATTGTCCAGCCCGAAACTCCGCAGTCACCGGGTACACCGGCGTTGTTAAAAAGCATCGTGACATCCCCGATTTCTCTGCGGATCTGCAACATTAATATTAACAAGCTTTAACATCGTGCCACATGTGTAGATCATGCATAAATTAATACTGAAAATATACAACAATAATAACCGAATGAAAAGGCTAAGAACAAGTCATGTCAAATAACACACTTTATCAGCCGACATTTTGACCCGATGTCGATCACTAACGTCCACTTCGAATCCAACGACTTTCTTCACATTCATAACCTGCAATTCCTTCACTGTCGCTTCAGTACTTGCCACATCAACATCCCAGATTATAATTGTTAAATCTAATTCCGTCTTAACCAACTCGCGACAAATTTCACGTCCGATTCCATTTGCACCTCCAGTCACCTGCGGTCAAAGCAATCAACATTTCATTAGTTGGTATTATGTTGTAAGGTAAGATGTCGCTTACATTATTATTTGGGTTTATCATTCGTTTCGATCTTTAATTAAACAAAATACAAGCGTGTGCCACCAAAGCATGCGCGAGACGTGAAACCAACAACAGTTAAATATTACGGGCAGTAGGCCAATAATGCCATAAAATTCAATGGTGCGCTCTATCGTTAAATAAGACAAGTGCACTTTACGGGAATTAACGTTCTAATAGCTTCTCAAATTAACGTAAAAGCTGTAGTGCACACATGACGCTACAGAGTACATAAGATTCGTAAGATTACTTTGTGAATTGTCGTATACGTGCTACCTAAGAGAGAGAAAAACTTTATTAAGTCACTGTTACACAACTGTAATAGCCTCACGACTCAGTATACAATACAAAACATTTTTAGCTTATGTTAAATG
>JAAXYX010000093.1:20776-70872 GCA_036851915.1 Ptenothrix huangshanensis | reverse complement strand
CAGTAATAATGGGAGAGAAACTGCACAAACCATCTCGGAGAGATAATATTCAAGTTGAACTTGTAGCTTGAAATGAACAACAATGGCAATAAGGAGAGCGGTTGTGGCGTGGCGTGGCGTGGCATTGGCTGTGGCCGTGGTTGACTGTGTGAGTGCTCCACTAAAGCCAAAGCCAAAGCCAAAGTCAAAGCCAAAGTCAAGCCAGTGCATTGAGAATTGAGAGGCATTCGTTTTTACAACCTTCCACGTGATCATTTTATTTACACTCATACAAAGAGGATTCTGAGACAGTTTTACTGTTTTATGACGTCTCCTTTCCTTTCTGCACAAAGGATAAACACTAGAGATCTCAGTCATTGCCGCGAAGTTGTAATAACTCCATTCGAATCTCCAATTTTGAGAAGAACAACAACCGAACAGCCTTTTTGTTGTTTCATACATTTATAGTCATGGCTCAAGGAACTCCAGTGTCCAAAATTCAGCTAGAGATGTGGACCCAAGTCTATACTTAAAGGTCCATGTATTTTCATTTACACTCAATAAATTCCGTTGAACACCCAGTCTCTACCCACCTTCCGCTACTTGTTTTCGTCCACACAGACCTAGAAAACAAATCCCTAGGTCTACTATAGAAATAAGATGGAGGATTCCTCATCAAGTTCAAAGCTATCTTCTCACAAACAATGGGAGATGGTCAACCAAGTCATAAAGTAGCTAATTTACCATGAAAAAATTTAAAATGGATCTATATGGAGCTGCCTAAAATTTATAACTTCCCGAGAAGAATCCCGGACCCCACTTACGAGGTTACTCAAGAATCAATCGCCAAGGAACTTCTGTCAATTCAATAATAAATCCTGACACAAATATGAAAGCGGCAAATGCAATCCTCACTTCAGCTATAATCCGACGAACTTTACCCGATGCTAATAAATCACGGCTTGATTTTATTACAGTTACAATCGAACACTTTGTCATAACACTTATTTTGACTTTATTAGGAAAAGATACTTTTAAAATTATTCGTTCATGTTTTTGTCATTGTTGTGACAATCAACAATGACAATTGAAAATCATCAAATGGAAGTCTTTTTTCTTATTAAATTATAATAATTCTAAAATTCCTCCACATGCCGTTGAGTGCATTGTGGTTATCGCGCGGTTTTTTAGATTTCTATTATTTATCCAATTTGTTGTTATAATTAATACCACTTTACGGTTTGATTACCCTGACTTCGTTGACGGGATTACATTTATTTTCTCATTGGGTTTCAAAGTGACATAAAATTACATATCATTATTATTATTATACACTTGAATACATCCCCCATTTTGCAATCAACTGTTGTACTATTTACGATCAAAGTAAGTTTAGCTAATTTCTTTCTTTAATAAAGCGGATCAAAGTCATACACTTCAACGCCATGACTGTTAGCGAATGTTACAGCTACTTGAATACATGGAAAAACATTGAAGGATTTCTTCCTCGTGTCGTATCACATCCTGTAGTGGTTCTTCGACTCTGCCTTTGTCTTTATCAACATGGACTAAATATTACAAGAATTTACTATGAGCATTTATTCCATTAACGAAACTACTCGTGCAATATAATACCGCAGTATAAACGCTATGAACTAATTATATCTTGTGTAACCTATTGATAATTTCTTTTTTTGCTGCCTACGTGTTACCATGTTTTGCCACATATTATCATAGATTCGTTTCGATATCTGCAACTTAATTAAAATATTGTACAATATTTTTCTGTACCTACCATAGGCTGTAATTACATGGAGGTATCAAGCATGGTGTATCTACATGATGTATATATGTATACGTGGTCAAAAAACTGAGTTTCAGTTTCAGTCCAAGTGTTCAAGTTTGACTGTTTGCTCTTCTCGCAAAGTTCAAAGAGAGAAATATAATGATGTGTAGGTGTACAAATACGTACCTATGCTACGAGACTGGAGATATAGAAACCTAAGGGGAGGTGGAACACATTTAACATTTGTCTCTGATTCCGAAAGCTTTCATGTCTGTCTCAAATTTACAAGTTATGAAACCTTATTTCCTCTTCATTTCCATCACTAAACACTTTTTAAATATAAATTCGAGCAGGTAAATGAAGATGATTTTTTACCAGGAGTCCCTTTCATCTACTTTTATACCTCGTTCGTATCGTACTGTAGCCAGGTTTCGTATTCCCTAGTCTCTGACATTACTTTTTTAGACAACACTTTTTTTATTAGACTCGTACTCTGCATGGTCATTACTCGTAAACCTTCCTATCATATTATATGCATGAACATTTATGGAAGATAGTCAGAGACAATAGACACCTATACATAATATTTACTATGCTTTTATTCTTGTAATTATGTCCACACTACATACATACCTATTTTAAGAAGGAAGGAAAGGGAGAGTTTGATGAAATGCATGTGTAAGGAACACTAACTACTGCACTGTATCTGTCTGCGTGGCCGTGGTGTTGGTGTTAGTCTAGTACGCAGTCGAACGAAAAGTGAGAGGAGGACAAGGAAAGAAGGAAGCCAGCGAAGCCATCACCATCAATATAATTTCATGATGAAGTAGACACACGCAAGCTCGATCAAATTACTAGAATTTCGTTCAGCACTGCCTCGATGACTTGTCCTCATTAATTAAACTCACACAGTTGCTTCAACCAGTTTTTCACTCATATTTTTACTACTTTACTCAGTATCAACTTACTTTTTCCGTTCATTTCGTCTGCTTTCTTCCCGATCCCGATCACCGATCGCCTTCTCAATATCTATTCTTTGTCTCCGCTCTGCGTCATGTACATACATAGATAGATGGAACTATGTATGAAACTCAACTCCTGACACTGCGATGAGATGATACAAAAAAAACATTGTAGTGTCTTCAAATGTCCGGCTTCATCAGCATGACATGGAGGAGGAATGTACATAAACGAGTGAAGCCGGTACGAGTATTAAAACGTTCGTGTAAACCCTGACCATGGACTTGGAAAGAACTTGTGGACTGTACGGTTAAAGATACATTAGAAATGCGTGTGAAACAAGTCCCATCGATAATTTGATAATAGCTTGGCTTGGCTTGGCTTGGCTTTAAGCTTTCTTTCGTTGGTTTTTGGTTTGTTTGTCTGTTTGTTTGTTTGCTCACTGGTTTGCTTGTTTATCTGCCATGAGGTCAGTGCGTCTGTTAGTTTGTTTCTGTGGGTTTATCACCTTTTCATCGGCAATTTCATGTGGACTAAAGATTGAGCTTGGTTTGCTTTGAGCTTGGTCTTTTTCACGTTTTTCAGAGTGGCTATGCTCACACCGCATCACAGCCACAGCACACCACCGGAGGTGATTAAACACAAAGAGACTGATGATACAAGGAGCGTATGTATGGGTGTGACCTGACACCTCAAATGACCTACAAATTACAAGTTCAACTTGGCCGAGATACAAAGGCGGATCTTAGAAAATTACAACGATTGCATCACAAAGTGCCCACTTCCTGTCCTCACTCACTAATTTTGTCCCGTACCCGTCCGTAAGGGTAGGTCTGGCAAGGGAAAGGACAAGACAAGCCTACCATGCCTGGCATGACATGGCATGGCATGGCATGGCATGACGTGGATGAGCATGGTACTGTTCGGCATAGCCTTGCCATTGACAGACAGCAGATATTTTCCAAAATACATAAAAGGTTCGTGCTAACTTGACTCTCAGAGGTAACTCACAAACAACCTGGCCTGGCACTCGTACAGATACCGATGCCTTCACAAAAAAAGTATTAACCAAAATATCTCCACCTTATTAACAACAACAGTAACACTCGAGTCAAGTTCACTCAAGTCAAGTCAAGTTCAAAAAGAGGCAAGTGCACGACTGAGGATTACACCAAGATTTTCCTACCAAATGATTGATTACAAAATAAATGGTGGAGAAATAGTTTAAAATCAAATTAATGTCAGATGAATCTGACCGTGCACATCTCAGGCAGGAATTTAACTAAAGAAAACAGAATTATTCAGTGAGATATTGGAAGCAAGAGACCAAAATAGAATCATGGGGACGACGGAAGCTAGAGTTTTATCATAATTATGAGCATGTAATTATAAGATGAACCAGTGTGTAGCACTGTAGCTCAACTTGTACTTGCAGTTGGAGGGATTGTGAGTGGAGCATACCATCTTCTCCATTGGAAATGAATGGAGCCAAATCTTCCTTGGAGAAAGACGATTATAAATATTTTGTAATTGTCAGACATGCTCAAGATGATAATGAGTTGTCGGTAGGTCGGTTGGTTGGTTGGATGGTTGACGGTTGGTGATGTAATATTGTCCTTGGTGTAATTTATACTGCCACACAATTCTTTTCAAGACATTTCAAATGGGCTTGAGCTTGGAGCAACTACCAAATATAATTATGTAAGGTAGGAATCTACTTCAGTTTCCGTATACTCGGTCTAATAGTACGTTCAAGTTAAAATACGTATAATTGTTTACTACAACATTAGAAAACAATGCGAAGTAAAGAAACAGGAAGAATGTGTATTCTTACACATCTTTTATGCATATGCATTACTATCCTGAAGTCGGTGTACATATGAATTCACCTACACATACATTTACTCAAAAGATACACCATCCCCATCAACCATTGCATGGACCACAGACCGAACCAAGAACCAAAAGTTTTCACTAGCTCTACACTCAATAACATCTACACGGCTCTAGCCAAGTAAATCCTTTTTGCGGCTTTCATTTTCAACCTCTGCCATTTCAAATCTTCACAAGCCAAATCTTCATCCAAAGCTAATGCAATGCAATTCAATGCAAATGGAAATGCGAAGACATTATTGCTCATGGGCAAAAACTACATCAGAAAACTTTTTTTCCTGTTACCACACTAATGCCATTTGAAATCCGAGCAGGCATTTGATATTGCATATTAAATAATGTCATGCATATTGATTGTTTTGCTCCTCTATGTCCTACACTCTACCGTATACTAGCATTTCTCCCAACAAATATCAGTATCTGTATTGTTAATATTCCAATCTCAAGAAGCCTCATCTTTGACCGCAATTCGAGAATGACCTTGTTGTCAATAGTCATGGATGAACAAGAGCAATGGCAAGAGCAAAGCGTTCCAGCTTCAGCTGAATTCAAATCAAGCCCAATCTGAGAACACTCTCTCAAATACCATCGTATTCTAATTACTTGTATATCAATTACACATCAACTATACGCACGGAAACGAAAGAAATGAATAATAAATGATTACAACAAACGATCAGTTTTTAACGTGTACGTGACAATGGCCTCATAAAATAGGTCAACGTCTTATCTTTTTATTCTGTCCCGTCAATCTCAAAACTCAAAGAGTTGGGTTTGTAATAAATCCATTGACTAACGATAAGACAGTGCAAATGCCGCATATTACTACATATTAAGTTAATCCCAATCTTCCCACGTGCTCTCTTTGATTGATACAAGCGCGGTCTCAATTTTCAATTACCATTTTTAATTTGGCTTAAGAATTCCATTTTTTAAAATTGGTTGGTTCTAAACTGTATTTTTGAATTGAGGCATAAAGAATAATATGTAATTAAAATAGTATAATAAGAATAATTCCTAATTGAGATTTTAAAGAAACACATGACAAGATGTCCACAAAATATGCATATCAGATCAGATATTTGCAATAGGATGTATAATTATAGGAAGGACATTACAAGCATTCATTCACCAGTTAACTTACGGGTGTAAATGCAAGAAATATCTACAAAATACAAGATACAGCTGATGACGATAGGTACTTCGTGAGAAATATTTCATATTTCCTTTCATGGCTCGTGGAAATCCAAACAGAAATTTTCTAGTTGATTCTCATTCTCACGCCTTGAAAAAAAACTGAACCACTGTCTTCACGTTTGTCTTAGCCTCCTACTGTATGACAAAGTATGTGTGTCCTTCCAATGCTAACTGCTTTTGAGGCAAGAATCAGACGAAGGCGAGCATATCAATGTGAGAAAGGAAATGATCTAACGCTCTCGTATATTCTTTCGGCGTTCCCTCCCTTATTAAGGTTATCCGATAAAATTCAGACGGATGATTACGTTGTCTCAGTCAGACAGGGTTTTCCAAGTCTACAAGTCGACACACAACAACAAACACACACACACATTCTCAATAAACCTACAATCCTCGATTTCTCTCTCTCTCTCTTTCTTTCTTTCTCACTCTATTTCTCAGTCTTTTATTTACAACCCTATTCATTATTTATCTAATTTGCACATAAGACTTCAGTACCAATAACTGTACCAGCACCAGACAAGTAGACACAGCACAGCAGTTGGAATAATGAGAAGGAGGAAATCATGTGCAGATGCTACAGAGTAAAGTACTATACAAACATGTTCTCTCTACGTCCATGACGAAACACGAACAACTAAATATTTACAATCGGTCAACCGCACACATCTTACGTCAAGATTCCAATGAGTGCAATCATTTAGATACTCACTTCTCCCATGTTAATTCATACATCTCCCATTTTCCCATACAATCCAAGGCAAGGCATTCCATCGGATATCGGATTCATGAATTTGGGAAATATGTTGAATCATAAAGATATTTACTCGTTAATGGGTAACATTTTGGGACATGTTATGATTTTCGGTGCTCCTACAGACAAGTATATATATTTGCCTCAGTTTATATTGCTGTGATAGAAAAAGGCAGGGATGAAGACAAAGCTGTCAACTTTAAACATTACTACTCAATATATTATGTAAGCACAGATACAGATAGATGAATACCTACATATGACCCAGGAAATCATATGAAAAAACTCTCTCTCTCTGTAGGTCCGAATAAGGTTTGGAAATTCAAAAATGTCAGATCGTTGGAGGTCTTTAAAGCCGAATTTTTTTCTACTTGAGACAAGTGAGTGAGAAGACAAATAAATAGTAGCAATGAGCCGGTCGATTGATTCAGAATAGGAAGAAGCGCACGGCTACCTGTCTCTTAACATCAGTCTCCTTTCAAATGAGCAGCATCCCTCCGTGGAGGTAATTGAAGCGCAACCAGAAGAGTTCCCAGTAGGTATCCCTCTGTATCCATTCTCTCAAGTACATACGCAATTATTTCAATACAGAACATAACACTTGTACAAGTGTGCACTTCACTCCGTCACTCGACCGTATAGTCTATTCGTCTTTTCTAACTATGTACATGTACGTACTCATCCTACCTGTCTCTAGGAATACTCAATATCATGCGGGGTGTTCATCGGACGATGAGTCCCAGTTGCTACCAGATAGATCATCATTCTCATCCTCATCATGATGATCAGGAATGGATCAGGATCGGGATCGGAATCGGGAGCTTGAAGTGGAGTAGTAGTAATAGTCATAAGTACGACGAGCCCGATTGGAGAGGATGGGTTCAAACGAAAAGCTGAGCGGTAGTTTTACATCGCATCGTTGTGGCGGCGTGGTGTTAGGGATACGTGGTGATTCGTAATGAGTAACAACTAGCAGAGCAGAGCTAGACCTCCAGAACGACTCTTGAGCCGACACAAGAATAATTCAACTACTCGACCAGAAACGCATTCATTTTCTCCTCGCATCTCTCCTCGTCCTCGTCCTCTTCACCGGAACGAATTTACACTCTGTACCTCTACTACAGATCCACGTTCACGTCCCTCACCTTCATGTTGACAAGCTTTCAAGCTTCCCTTCTTGCGTATTCCAGGTATCCATGCATACTCTTCATTTCTAAACGCAGGTAATCAACTTGACTGCATGGAGGAGCGCATTTGAAAAATGTATCACTGTAGAAAACGCAGATAGGCAGACAAACAGTCAGACAGTTACTGCACAATACTGCCAACCAAACTATCCATCCACATCCACTCATCGGAGAAATGATCCGAAAAATTGTAAGATACCATTGTTACGTTATTTCAGTTCACTTTTGTCATATGTACAATTCTATCCGCAGTTGATTACCACTACCAGCTCCCAGTTCGCCAACCCACAACAACCAATAACACAGTGGCCCACCAGCTCTGTATAAATACGCTAGATAGTTAAGCAGTATCAGGAAAAGCGCGAGCGAACCTCTCAAAAACCCACCACTAACAAATCCATCAGCAACACAAAATAATTATGATGTATGAGTGATCTCTCATTTTCTCATGTTTCTCATTCTACAGCTTTTCCATTCACTCGCTTTACTCAATATAGTGATACAACATGTCTCTATCTATGTTTCTACGTCCAGACAGTCCTACTTTATAGATATATAAATATCTGTATAGAATAACATTCTACATTAATTTCTAACGGAGGAACAAGAAATGTCACCGAACGAAGCAAAAGTGGGAAATGTCTCGGTAAATGAAGTGCCGTGTGGATTTCATTGGATTCGGAAGAGTGTTAAATTTTTTACAGATCGATTAGAAGAGCAGAGAGAAGATAGAAGAAGACGAGTGATGCCATTGGTTCCCATATGGAGCGAAAGAAGAAGTCACCCTGAAAGTCGAAGGAGGGGAACGTATCATCAATTACTGTCATCAAAACAAACGGGTATCCAGCAAGAGCAACCAGCGCACACGTCGTTACGCACATCTCCACCAGAGCCATCATGAATTTTTCGATTCCTCTCATAACATAACAATACGATTCCTTCCAAGATCCTAGAACCCACATACCTAACTAACAAAACCCCGCAATACTTACACAAATCCATCCAAAATCCATACATAACACAATCCTAAATCCTTACATATTTCCACGAAGAGGATCGCTCAGCTTTTCTCGGAGTAAATGGTTTTGCTCGTTTCCTCGAATTAAAGTTCAACTGCGACAATATTTCAATTGACTACCAGAACCACCAGCAAAACAATAGTTAAGTGGTTAGTAAAATGGTTGAATCCTACAATGTCTCGGTCTTCTAGGAAACTTCAACAATCGTCAACAGTCAAAACAACGAGAAAAAATATTAAGATTAATAGATGTCTACGTGAAAAATGAAAAAAGAAGGACTCGAGACAATGTACACAGCTACAGCTAGAAGGCACAAAGAAGTGCGGTCAAACTACTGGTAGAATTATGTACACCAGACTCATCATGAATGCGATTGCGCCGGCCGGTCCTTGCAAACCTAGTTAGTACAAGATTTAATTTTACATCGAATTTCCGTGTCGATTCCATGAATGCACGCATCAGATGACAGCAGGCATGGTACTCATATCGTTCAGTACGCAATATAAATACTCGAGGTTTTTTTGTTCGTGTTCATTGCAACGCTACATACACACACACACAAGTCACACTGGATGATAATGAAGTTGATGATAAAAAGACAGGACGAGAGACTTAGGAGCTCATTAAAAAAGGATTCAGTCCTAGACCAACGCTCACATAACATTCATACAATGCAGCATAATTCCCCGTCACTATCTCTATTTGTACACGGACAATATCAGAGTATTTATGACAGCAAAAAAATTGCTCCTGGTTCCTCCAGTTTAATTAGACATTGATTTGCTCTGACACTAACTTCAAGGGTAGGAATTAGCCTTTAATTGAGATGTAATTCATTGTGGGAGACTTTCACAACTCATCTTCATGTACATAATGTACATGTTCTCCTTCGTACGTAAGTAACCATCACTTCAATAACAACAGCAGCTATCCGACAACATTGAATTAACAAACCTTAATAATTTGATGTACCTACTCACAAAGTGTGTATGTGTCTTTCGCATAGACTCTACTGTACCGTACTCTACAGACATTAGACCGAAATTGTTCTAAACCAAGCTCTAATTTTATTTGTATTACACACTGCATCGTATCGTATCGTATCGTATCGTACTTACTTAAGACTGCTATGAATTGTGGATAGAAACATTGGTCGACGGTTTCCAGTCCTGGGGAGACCAGGTAATAAGACAGGGAAATTCAATCCAAACCACTGGAGAACTAACTAATAGGACATGACGACTATGGTTTGGCTACGGCCATGGATGTGGCTGTGGCTTCCAAAGAGTGTGCCTTGCAAACTTCATCTATCGTCACTCATCATGACTTGACATGAGATGAAACAAGGGAAATTGAATGACAGTGAGTAAACCATGGGCGTCGACAACGCTCGTTACTCTTCATCATTGAACAACCGTTCGTTGGTTCGTTGTAAGTATCGTTCCACATCATGTGTATACCTACCTACATAATGTATAATACAGATAGGCAGTAGCTAGTACTGGTCCTGGCTAATACTGACAACTGGGCAGTTAACTTTTTATTCCGCTCCCAGCATTTCATACACAAAAAACTGCAAGACAAAAACTACAGGGCTTTCACATTCTACCAAATTATGTTTCACTGTACTCTTGGCTGCATGATTTTACTACAATCAGAACTCTTTTTCGTTCTGGCTCATTTGAAATCATCCCTGGATTCATTTATTTTCGAACATAGAGCTTTGTACAATTACACAGCCTCTTTACAGCAGCTACAATTCCAGCTTTTGGAACTCGGATCGACAGTGATTTTTACAAGTATTTAAACGAATTAACATGCTTTTATGAGGCCGCTAAAGGGAAAGTGTGTGAGAAGTTGGACAGATGAATGTACCGCGGAGTAGTCTGTAAAAATACAGTAAGTGTCAACAAGAAAGGTAACGATGACACCCGGTATGTTTACCCAAGGGGATTCGCACATTAGGTAAGAGAGTTTTAAATGATACTTTAAATAAGTCGACTGTTTAGTGGGCGAGAGACCCAGCGCATAAATCAAGGCAAGACAAGAAAAGGACCAATAAAACTTGAGCCAAGAGAAATGGCAAAAACCGGTTTTTCCTTCAAACGCAACTCGGACTCAACTCAACCGCCCAGATTTCCCTTTATTTCCATCTGATATCAGTCACTCCTTCCTCACGAACGATGGCGACGATTGCTCCGTTCACAATAGACTCAACTCTTTAGTCTTTGTCGTCAACCGGTCGTACCGTTGTTCCTCACTAACAAAGCAACACAATATTGTACAAGCTCTGACTAAGAATTCTCTGCATTTTTACACTTCTCTATTACCCATAAATAAATCCAGGCTGTTGATCCCATGATCTTTTCGTGTAAGTCCATGAAAACGAAAAGCTGTAGGATTGGGATAGTGATGATGATAATAACAAAAAAAACAGTGGGATGCTTCATCAAAACTAGACAAGTATTGAAAAGATGCGTTGGTCAGTTAGGTAACTTTAATATAGGGAGAGCGTACAAGTGAACAAAGTTGAAGCACGTACATAAATGTGCACAATACATAAACTAGCGATGGGCAGGTAATCTCGTTAATAAAAATAAAGACTCTTTATTCGTCGTCAAGAATTTCGGTTGGAGTTGGACTTTGCTCCCAACACAAAGCCCAGCAAGTTTAAACATAAGCAGGCAGGATTCAAAGTGCTGCTTGATTAACAAGAGGACGAGAGGACAAAATAAATGTGAGGAGTGAAAAGCGAGCAAATGTTACACAGTTGAGGATGTTACACGTAAATCAGATGGACAGTAAATGGGATGTTCGCTTTTGTCAATTCAGAGGCAATGCAAGTAATCCGACAAACCGTGCCCAATCGACCAATTGCAGGGATCAAAGGTTGAGGCAAGAGCGAATGTCGTATGCCGAATACCATCCACTGTTGTGACTAAACAAAGCCAACCAGGGCAATGAAATACAGAATGCAGCAGATGCTGGCAGGTAAATCAACTTCATCTCAACTTCCATCATAGTGCTCTTTTCTACTATGCGAGTAAGAGAGCAATGCAATGCAATGCAATGCAATGCAACTCAAGTCAATTCAATACAATACAATGCGCATTACAAGGAATACACTTGAACTCGTGGCGATTTTTCATTCATCCCATAGTCCAGTTTTAAATTTTCCCTAATTTGGACAAATAACAAAACCAAAGAATACAATGAGTCCGGTAATTGTTCCATCTCCGCCCAACTTTAGACTTGGAAGGTGTGCGCAGCACACTTTGAGTCCAGCACAAATTCCTATACGACGAACGAATGTCCATTCACAAGTTTCCGTAGTATCGGCTCGTAATATTATTATATGTATAGTATACCCATATTTATAGTATATAGTCAAAGGAGCTCATATAATTATAAGAAAACGAAGCCAACTTCTTGGAGTAAAACGTTTTTGCTGTAGAAATACGAACACAAGTTCACAGTTTCAGACAAAAAACAAAGGCAATGGGTTTGTGTTGGTGCACACTTAGTTTGGTGTTGGATGGATTGATGAAATGGACATGAAAGATGGACAAAATATATGGGACTGTTCGTACATACAGACATGTTTTACTTTGTATATTGACTAGGGCACGTGTTTTCTAAAATCCCTTGACATTTCAAGTGATCCCCTCGGATTTACAATGCACGGGTGGCCCCTTATAGTCCTCCGCTCAGTTTCCATACCGAAACATATTATAGAAGGCAAGTTCGCTCATGCCTCTTATATAGATAATTATGTATCTAAAAGTACAAGACCAATGGACTCACATACGCAGACCTATGACTCTGTACTCCCCCCATGCCTGTGTATCACTCAGGTCCATGACTAAACTGATCTCTTGAAACAAGGAAATAAAATCTGTCAATTGTGCCTGCCTTCTTGACTAAGTACCGACGATATCCGTGCTCCTTGCCCCCGTCTTCTGTTCTCTTGTCTAAGGTTACGTCAAGAAGAAAGAGCAGGAGGGAAAGAAAACCAGCTCGAGTCATCCATTATTTACAGATGTGTACATACTTTTTTACTGGTTCACCAAATAGTGAGTAGGTATTTAAATCAGGTCCACTATGCCCTGTCATTATTTACGTGTCCGATATTGAGTGTCCCACACCAAAATTGAACTCTTGTTCTCGTCCATTATCTGGTCGTAGTTCACTTCTGTTCGGAATTCGGACATTAGTTTCATACAAGGTCTCTCTTACTTCTTACTTACTATGGGCTAGTATCTAAGGAACTGGACTGTGTATGTACATACTCGAAGAGTGAAAAAAGAGACGAAGAAACAACGTGGGGAATGCTCGTGTGACAAATGATGAAGGATGTTGGAGAGGCGCGTGGACCATTTACGCGAGAATTTTCCAATTGACAAGAAAACTGCTCAAGGTGTACAACATGAGTATCTGATGTCAGTGATGTCTGACACTGTGACTGAAGCAAATAGCAAATAGGAAGAAGAGGCAGGAGGCTGAGACAGACTACATTTCTGTGTACATATCCCTATATAGCCAGAGACATGGGAAATATCATATCGTGCGACGGGACTAAATGCTCCCAGTCATTGCTCATCGTGGTCCCTGCCGTTGGTTATTGCTTCATCTATCTACGTACCTACAACTACAACCTACATACTTAGATCCCGTGTCTGAGTATATACATGTCTGTCTTGCTGTCTGCCTAACTGCCTATCCATCCTTCCATCCCATCTGATCCATCGGACGAGGAGAAGCAAGCCAGTGTGGAGAGTCAGTTGAGAGTAGACGGAAGTCTATTTACACGAAAAGTTCCCATTTTTCATCTGACACGCCTTCTTCCATCCCTTCCTTGAGCGAAGTACACTCAATTACACACTCGTCTCCTTTCCTATCCTGCCTTCACGATACTCTCAATTAAGCAATTTAACAACGACAACCGAATTGTTCTCGAACAAGCCCCGTATCATCACACTACTTAAAACTGAACATGGAGCATTACCATTCCTTCCTAAACCCTTTATCTCCTCACCTTCCTCCCTAATAAATACCTATGTGCCTTTCCAACTAATTTTTATCGCTACTGCAATGACTCCTCTCGTCTCGTCTCGTCTCGTTCCGTACTGCACTGTAGGTACGGTATGGTACTGTACGACTGCCACTATGGAACACCCGTCATAGATTATGATGCAGTAGAATGTAGAACAGAATTAAAGGAGCGTAAGCTCATAAAATTTCTACTAATAACCACTGTTCATTCATAACGTTCCAGCACCAGACCATAGTAGTCTAAACCGAAAATCCTTGTATCTATGTTACTGACGATGAATTATGGACAATAAGAAGAGCAGCGACAAAAACTCTGTCTAAAGACCTTGATATTGACTTCAGACACAGACAGACGCTATCCAGCTGAAGGATTCTGAACAATATCTCTGCGCAATAACTCAATGAAGTCATACAGATATTTGTAGGTATGTGTCCTAATAATATGTACTCAGATGGTAGCTTCTAGATACTTATCATTGGTACATGCCCTCTCTCAAAATTGACAAGGTAGTGATATATTTATACATGCAAAAGGTATGAATATAGGTGGGAAGATAATACAACCGGAGGAAGAAGAGCCGACGAAAATAAGAAACTTATGTAAAGTCAATTATAAAAGTGCAGATAGGATAAATAAGTTAAGTCGTTGGAGGAAAGGATGAATTCACGCTTTTACCCAAATGACTTTCAAAGTACTGATTATAAAGTACGTGTACATCATTACGACAAGTTGAACGTGTTTCCTGTGATGATCATCCCAGCCTCTCTTTTCTCAGTCGATTCTAATAAACAATAATAGTCATCTTGGCACCATTACTTTTTTACCTTACCCTATATGTACATACAACTTGCCTACTAATATACGTATATAAGCCTGCCTATACTCCCCATCACGATTACATGCACAAATTGTCTCAAAGAAACAGCTCTAGATAGGAATCGTATATCTGTAGGTAAGTGAATCTCATATTCATTAATGATACTAGTCGCAAGCGCAAGTAGGTAGGTATTTTAAGTTTTACCTTGAAAATGTCAGCTCTTTTCAATTCCACATATTTGGGCTACACAACTATGCCATTTTGACTAGAGAGGATCAACGTACTTATGCGAAATATTGTATGAGCATGGGCTGTATTGATAGACGGAATCTACAAATGTATGTACAAGCCCTAATATAATTACATCGTAGACACGAAAATGGAGCTGTTGGCCGTCAATTTAAGCAAACTCTGCCTCATCCCGTAAGTATACACTGTGCTGCTCAATTATTCATTTTATAGTCACTAGGCTTCCGGTAGCCTTTGCTCCCGAGAAATCATAAAATTCGCTGCATGAATTAAAGAAATGCTAGCCTTTCAGTGGAAAATGAAATACTTATCCCCTGCTTGTACACTACCTTATTTTCTCCATCGTAAACATAGCTTCAAGTGGACCTTTACTCAAATACTGAAAGTTTTGGACCCTCGTAAAATTCAAGAGATGTAAGAAAACCATGAGAGCTTGAAACGAGACTAGTAAAGTATCTACGCAGAATGAAAGTACCTGCCTTGTATACCAACATACATTTACGTGTTATTATGCAAAAGGGTTGGAGTTGGAAACTATGAGAGAACAAGATCCGTTTCCTTACACAGTTGACTTTTAGCTTTCTGTAATTACTACTTACAACGCATGTATGGTTTACGATAAAATACAAAAACAAAAACAAGGGCTAACTTTACAATCCATTAATCCACTACACGTCACCAGACTACAGGCTCACTATACAGCAAAAAGCACTGGGTTTAGGAAAGTAACGTATCTCGACCACAAGTACCTACACATTTTGTAGCAATACCGTTTATTCCAAGTACTCAAGCTTGGAACATAACTTCACCAATAGTAATTTAACAGTATAATTCTATATTATTGGATATCGTAAAATAGAGAGAGAGAGAGGTAGACAGACTTACGATTACGAGACGGTAAGCTGGAGAACAAGTTGAAGCGGATAAAAGGGTTAACGGGTTATTGACAGTCTGACTGAGAGTAGGTATCAATTCTGTACGTGAGATACAGATACAAGGAATGGGGAAGGTGCTGATGTTGGTGCTGGTGCTACATTTTCTATGTTTCCGAATACTATACTTACTACACACACCAGGAGCAACAGCCAACCGAAGTCGGAAGGGAGTTCCCAATAAACATGGACACACTGTTCAAGTTCAAGTGTTCACATGATGCTAAGACAAAAGAGACAAGAGATAAAAAAACAGGGGAGGTTATTGAGAGGTTGTATAAATTCAATGAACCCTTAAAGATTCAAGACACGTCGCTCAATTAGTAGGGAAGCCCGTGATTACGAGGAATCGGAGAGAACAGATGGATATCGGACAAGAAGAGTACTCGTGTTCACTCGATAATTCCAGGTTGTTCCTAACTCCTTCCGGCATAGCCAAATTTTCGAGTGGCTACTTGACACGGTGGTCTTAATTAAACTATGCATCAATTTATCCTCAAGTATAAACCTTCACTCCTTCTGACTCAATTAACACTCCCAGAACAAATCCTAATATTATTTCATTAATCGATTCGCCTCTTGTCTATCCGTGTACATTTCCACGATAACTATCTAATCTACTACTGATGAATTTCAAATATGCACTTGTCTTCCTTAATGAGAAATTATGCCCATCAAAGTCAAACTTTCCCAAGTTGCCGACTGCCGTTGCTTATTAGTTATTAGCTAGTCGGTGTTTTTCCTCATCGTCAGCATCATTCGGACTCACAATCATTTCTCATTATTTGATCAAGCAAGTTTAGACACATGTCAAACACCCACTCTCCTTTTTATCTTTAGTGTATCAACTTATTCTTATTAAACCTTGTTTTATTCATATCAGATTTATCAACGCATGTTTACGGAATTCTTTATGCTTCTTATACTACCATTACAAAAGCTACGCGCTGACATCATAGCTACAACTATACTATGTATGTATATGTATCACTACATTAGTTTTGAATGATTTAATCACAGCTTACCTTTCCAGGTTCCTTATCAAAGTCACATTCCCGAATGTCATTGGCGTAGCCATTAGTGGCAGGATTGAAGACTAATTGAAGATTTGTACCAGTTGCAACGAATGCCTAAGAGGTTTAGCACAGAACAGATAACAATATACAATTTCAATTATTTTTTACATCTTACAATTATAACTATACCATAATTCAACAAAGATATGCAACTTGAGTTTTGCAATACCAACACAATATCATTATTCACCATAATGCTCTTTTTAGATGTCTTTCTCAGACAATTATTTGCTATTCTAAGACACTAGTTTCGCCTAACATATAATGCTATAGAGCTGTGAAAAGTGGAAAGGGAAACCAATATTAGGTACCTAGACCATGTATAAAAACAGTTCCTTACACAGTATAGTCAACGGTGAAAGAAAAAACCAAAACAAAGCATGAAAGTATGTGCCCATGTTGTAATTACAATCGCATAGCTCGTACTACCTAGATACTGTTTTAACTAGTGGTTGAAATGGTCTGGTCTTGGGCTAAAATTATGGTCTATCTGGCCTGGTCTGAGGGATTACGAACCGGACCAAATCTACGACGTACAAACCAAACCAAGCCAAACCTTACCAGACCGCACATTTTGGTCAAATCAAATAAGACATTATAGTGAAAATCTGTATCGCAAAAATTAAGTTACAAGGTAGAACGCTCACATGAATGCTTTACAAAGTTCAAAGCTAGTTGTAGCGAAAGACCATGGTCCGGGTCGGATAGACGGACCAGACCAAGCCAGAATGTTCAGGACCAGACCCAACCATAGCGATCACTAGTTTATACTGATAGAGTGTGCTTTAACGCTACTAAATGTACTCACTATATCCCATAATCCCATTCAAATTCAACCAAAATCCAAATCCAAGAAAAGGCAAACTTTGTAACAGACAGACATGCAACCCAAGGAAAAGTTGAAAACTAGGAGAATACCAGAGAATGTTGAACGTAAACAATTTTATGAGTACTGGGTGTAAAGTGTAAGAACTAATGTACATAAAAACTCGTTAAAAGTTACTGAAAAGTTTTGTCTTGAATTCGGTCATAAAACACAACTCGTGTCTTTGAATGCTCACTACATCACTGTATACATATACAGATAGACATACACTAGCGTGTACAATCAAATAGACTTGGTACAAGTGAACATTGAAGAAATAAAAACTTTAAATTAGGAAGAACAAGTTTTAAGTTGAATCTTGGATCTGGAGCTTTGAAGCCTTAGCCCAGCCACCGTAAACTGAAGCTTCATGGCACAAGCTGCTGGTCTTCCTCCTGTCAGTTTCTTATTGAAAGCTCGTGTCGGAATGATTTTTATCAAAAGCAGATTATTTGTTTTCTCATGTGAGGCGGTACAGCGTCTTATCAAAGAACACAAGATTTTTCAATTGCTTCCGTTCTTCCAAGCGGCTTTTTCGTTTTTTTCTTCCCTTTCAAAAACACAGCTTAAATCAAATTTCACCCAAAGGACCAACGCAATGCTGGCAATACAGATAGCAATAGGATGCGATGCAATGCACCAATCGTCGAGTCTATAGTTTAAAAAAATAGCAGTTCGAATCCCTCTTTCCCCTCAACGTCAACCCTCGACTTCATTCTCAACTTCACTCCTTCATCTTCTTTCAGTCACGATAAGTTACAAATGTAATGTGTAATATAGCACTGGAATAGCAGTCGGAGTCGGAACAGCTCCAAGAGCTCAATTATTCAACAGTATCGTAGCGGAATCGGATTCAATTTCACTAAACGCATCAATAATACATCGTCATCTGCTGCACCTACAACATTCCGCCTGCCTCCTTTCTTGTTTCACGGCATCATTAATTAAAAACAGTTTTATTTTCATCCACAATGCACACGTCACTTTCACAGTATGAGGAGCAGGACTCAAGAATTCTGCTAGTCAAGTTCAAATCCAAACACGTTGCACAAGATGTTCCTTCAACCCACACGTTCCTTTCACTAAAAGATTTCAAGTAAAAGTCTCTTCACACATTCGACGGAATTTGATTAATAAAACAGAATCGTTCAGATCGACGACTGATTAAGGTCGATCATCCAAAATTAGTTTTTTTCCTTAATCCTGTCAAGAGTGATGGTCCATGTTGGAACAAAGAACAATGAGCCTTGTACTGACTGTGCGTATCCTTAACTTCAAGCTACTGTTCGAATTTTCATAGAGGATCCATGATGCATGAGCATAGGGGAAAAAACTTCATTCAATCCTTATTTTTTCTCATGGGAACGTCAATTATTCTGAGAAACTGGCGTCAAATTCCCAGAAAATTGATTTTTTTTGTCGAGATAATTCTTCTTGGAGGTCTTTGAATCATAGCGTATTGTAGTAGTAGCGTATGTTGATGTTATGGAGATATACAAGTTTATACTCACTGTGCTCAGGTACACATTCTTATGTTATTGGAAACAAGAAGAGACGTTCGAGAACGAGGGAAGACGACACTTTGTAAATCGTAAACACTTTTTAAATCGATCCACAACAACCAATCAAAGACATATCGATATATATTTATATATTAGATCAAATTTATACGCGACTGTGGAATGTCTATACTTATTGCTGCGTTGCGTTCCTATGTCTGTCTGCTTTACAGAAATTGTAAGAACGATCGATGGAATCCGAAGCACTTTATTTTATAGGTAATATACATAGGTAGGTAGGCACGAAGAATTTCACACACAAGCACTTAAAAAACACAAATAGCGTGACTAACACTAGAAGACGAGACAGAAGTTTATGACAATATGAATAAATATGGTGCTATCCACTTTATCCTATTATTACATAGGTATTTCTACAGAGCAAATAAAAACTACGACTAGGTATTAAACAAAGTTAAACCACTACGAAATAATAGGTTGAAGTGAGACATTACATTTTCTACAAAAATCAAGAATCAATTCCGAGCATAGGTACATGAACAGAAAAAAACATGTTATATTAAATTCTAACTTAAGGAATAAGTAGTTTAGATAAAGAAACAATGTTTTTACTATTTCTGTGTGTCCCTCACGGCACCCATTTTGGAATCGCATTTGTCTTTCTTCTAAGGGTCTATCTCTATAGCCTGTATACCGAACCTGAAAAGATAACACATCATAAAAACTTCACATGAGTAAATAATTAATTCAGATCTCAAATTTCATCATCATCATCACATGATTAAATAATTAATTCAGATCTCAAATTTCATCATCATCATCACATTATAAAACATCACTTCCTATTCGACAAAATATTAAGGATTCAACAATAATTTTAACTAGAGAGATCAGTAGCAGTCTGGCAGTCTGGCAATGAATTGTTGATGCAGTTGATTAAATTGCGCTATCAAGTGTACTACAAACTGCTCAAGTGGATTCGATTGTATCCTTGCATAATGTGTAATCACATGTGACGGATTCCAGAGAAATATTACGTGCCACTTTTACTCCTTGTAACTGGGCCAACTAGACCATTTCACAATGCTGACACTGACGCATTGCTGAATGGTAGACACGTTGTACTACCTAAGAATCATTTTTCGGAGAAATTTTCACAAGACTTGAGACAATGACTTCATGAAACAACTTGGCTGACTTTGACTATACATGTTCATCTATTGACTTCAGTGCTTTCAGTGGTGTTGTAACCGTAACCGTCAAAACGTTATCCGCATGTTTATCAACAAAAGTCTTCAAATACGACAGATCATGGTTGATTCAAATCCAAAATCCGTACAAGAGGAACAGGAGCAAGCCCATGTCAAAGTATTAATTCTATTCTAATATTATCATTTGAATGTCAGCATGAGTCGAAAATAAAAAAAACCTTTCAAAAGCTTTTGAAATGTCATGTATAAACCTATGTATGTTTTCATAGTATAAATCTACAGATCGCAGTCAGTTCCAAAAAGTGAACGAGTTTATTGGAGGACAAGGAAGAACCTACATTCAACATGTAAGCTCGTCAGTATGGCATATCTGACACACTAGCACAAAAAACAATCTAAGTAAGGGCTTTGTAATCTAAAGCTGACTTTAAAATAAAAGATCTCCTGTGGATTTGATTTCATACAGAAAAGTTAATCAGGTTAATCAGAAATCATCCTACTTACGGACTCGAGTACTTTAATTTAGTATTTAATAGTCAAGAGTATTCACTATGTACCTGAATCCAACTACATTACATATGCCCGCCTAGGTAATTGATAACTGACTCATCGGAAACGAAATATGGAACTTTTGTAAATAGGTAGGTGAGTATCAAATAATTGTTTGCAATATTATATCTGCATCGCTCCAGGATCCTACAACCACAGCCTAAACCCGAAACATTGTTTGCAATTTTTTACTACACATCCATTCTTAGCTAATTGTAAGTAGCTGAATCAACTATGTAATTAAATGTGAACAAAAATCATTTGGTTCAGAAAAAAGGAACACCGGCATACATGTAATCAAACCAGGTATACGCAGACACTTAGGTACATAGGTAAGTAATTAGTGAAACATATTTTGTGACCATGTGACATCACAGTGACATAAAAATTGATAGAAGAAAACAGGAAAAAAATAATGAAATAAATAAAAATGACTAACCTCACTTTCACGACTTAGCCTCCGGAAAAGTTCATCTGACTCAAATTTACTTTTTTGATCGGGAACCACACGAGGCATTTTAAAATAAAATCGGGGTTTTGGTTGTGGCTCGTAGAGCCCAAGAGAGTCAAAAGGTAACATTGTGGGAGCAAGTGAATGTTGACGATGGTGCAGCTGATGAAGGTGTTGAAGACGATGTAAGGAATGATGAGACGAAGGTCCAAAGCACGACACTGACGACGTCTTACTCATGACTGAAGGTGTTCCACTGCCTTCCTTGGTGGCCAACTCAGTGTTGGTGAGGGACACCCCTTGTGTGTCCACAAACCGAGCCACTTCCTCTCACTTGGGGAAAATCCAGTGTTCACATGGATGGGTGTAGCCCAATCGTGGGATATGCTGTTGGCCATTGGTTGGGCTGAGGATGGCAGGAGGCGGTCACGTCACGCTTTCACGCACACCCTACCTCCTCTTCTTTCCCAGACTTCCGAATCACAACACAGATCAATAAACACTCATCATCCACTTAAACACATTGTCTCTGTTTATCACGGCTCAGTCAACAGCAAACTTTCATGTCTCCATCCATCCAGCCATCCATTATTGTCCCTCTCATTACCATTACCTTTCTCACATAGCACTGGCTGTCCCAACATGTTCAAAATCCAGTATCTCCCATCAGTCCGCTCCCACAGTCACACAATCACCGAAGAACGCATCTCACAAATAGTAGCGTAACTAGGCTTAGAGAACGTAGGCCTAGACTTACAAACGATTGTAAAAAATTACATTGATTTCTGTAAGATTCCCACCAAAAATACACATTTTTTAAAAAGAAAAATGGGGTATTTTAAAATGTGCACGAAAACGACGCATTTTTTTAAATTGACACAAAAACGACGCCGCTTTTTAAATTTGCATGAAAACGACGCAATTTTTAAAAATTTACACGTAAAATACGCATTTCTTTAAATTGACTATAAAACGACGCCGTTTTTTTAAATTTGGAAGAAAACGACGCGTTTTTTTTAAATTACACGGAAAGGCGCGATGTTTTTTTTTTATAATTGATAGTAGATAAGTTGCCGGTTTTTTTTAAATTTTACAATGGATAAGACCAAGTCTTATCCATGCCCATACGAAAAAAAACTCCTGCGGGCGCTACTACTGACAAAATTCGATCCTATCATTCCCATCGATGCAATCGTTTCATCCATTTCCATACGTTACGTTACGTATCATCCGGCCTCTGAAACGTGTCTCGAATGAATCGGAATCGAATGTCGGGATCACTGTCGCAATCGGTGGGTTCGGTATCCGTTTCGGCGTCGGTGTCCTCAGTTAAACTAAAAGCTTTGCTCTTTCATTCTCGTTTCTCTATAAACTCCGCATCATTCCGCTTTGAATTGGGTTCTACATCACAGCGTCAGATTGATGTTAACTTTCTTTTTCTTTAGTCAGCCCACATACATTTGCTTTTCATCTTCAAATACCCGGTTTCACTTTCCTTACTTTGGACTAGCATATTAAGCTACTGCCTTTTCATCAGCAAGTTAATTCGTCAGGGTATCTCACCAGCAGTGCCTAATTGATTTGATTGAAGAGGCAAAAATCGAGTTGCAATTTAACACGCGACAACTCCAGACGCTCGCGATCACGCTCACGGTTCTTTGATGAGCATTCTATGTAACAGCAACAGCATTGCGCATATCTTTAATTTTGCCCTTTACTAATCACATCATTTGGAGGGTAGAGAAGGATCAATTAATTTCACTTTGTAAATTCTATATGTAAGGACTACAGTTTCAGTAAGTGTGCTGAAATAATGCCACGAGAATCGCTATAGTTATGAAACCGTCCACGAACCAAAGCAAAGGATTCAAAACTCACATCCAATCTTCGTCTACGCATCCCTTCTTTTGTAAGCATTAAAACAAAAGCTTCAAAGCATGTTCTCAGTTCCAACTTTCAACTTGTGCTCATTTGAAAAGTATATAGTACTATTCAGATAAACCTTGACTACTTGACTTACTGTCAGGAAGAACAATAGGAGAAGCTCGAAGTATTTTGCCTTCATCTCAGGATAGCAATAACAACAACAACAAAACCTATTCAGAAATAGATTTACTGGCATTAGTCCGTGCTTGCCCCTTAGGTCAGAGTCACAGTATACATACATGAGACAATAAATTGCTTTGATCACAATCAATTGTGCAGTTTTGGGAGTATAGATGGTAAACAATGTATTGGAATTGAAATAAGATTTATATCATCTTATTATTTATAGTATAGCCTTTGTATAAAATTCACGTGGCAATCAACATCAACATCAATGTAATTTATAGCAGGTACACGTTTGACATTTTATTATTCAATTATACTCAAGTTTATTAACTAAAATGCCAATTTGTGACTAAATAGAAAATAAAATGCAGGTGTTGGGAAACACTGCAAAGTGAATCCATAGCGTGAAAGAGACTACGAAGGGAAAATGAAACTATTAACTATTGTTCGAGCATATCCAATGATTGATACTTGATCGGCAATCACTCTGTCTAACAACTCCAAACGTTATTAGACCAACAGACCATAAACTATGGAGAAGGAAGCATTAGTGGTAGTTGATAGTGAGAACAAGTAGGTACATAGTCTTCATGCTGTTTCTGTTCATTTCATTCACTGCATCTTGCATCTGTATCGAGGATCTGAAACACTTGAATCACCAAAGGGTCTTCGTTAAAAGTTAAAACGACTCTGCCCGTCCACAATATACATAGTTGAAAAGTTCTTTTAACATCGAACGCTAAAAATGCATTGGAAGAGCCCACGTTGAAGTCAAAATGCATAACAGTTTAACGGAATTGCATTACAATCGATGCAAGGACCCTGCAACCGAAGCCGAGAGACCGAGACCAACATGAATCTATATAAAGCCCCTATATCTATAATGTTATCTATGAATCCACCATAATTTGTATTTGTTAAAAATAGAAAGTACCTACATAGCATGGTAGATCTGCAGGAAAATAATAATGATTAAATTCTTGACTGTACACTATGATACACAACCGTAATTTTACCAACAACAATACCAAAACCTAAGACAGGCACGAGGGGGTGATTTTGTTTTGATAAATAAATGTAAATTCATATATGTACCATCAGAACTGCTAAAGCATTGAATTGGAATGAAACACACCACCAGAAGATCCTAAGAAGTATAGAAGAGATAAGCTGATTTAGGGAAAGGGTTCTTTGCCAGATAGATGAATGGAATCTCTACACAGAAGACACGGATAGGAGAAGTTAAAGGATAGAAATAGACGAGACAAGACAAGGTGGAAATGATGAGGATAGCCTGAGAATTTGTAAAGTCAGAGAAGCGAGAATTTCCTGTGAAGACGCGAGCCAAAGCTGAATACGTCGTGAGGACTCTTTGAGGAGTTCTTTGAAGCGCGCTCGCTCCGGATGATTATGAATTAAGGGTAAATATATAGAAGAAGGAGCACAAGCAACTCGAACTGACGACTGTGACTGTAGATGTGAATCCCTATGTAAGTACCATGTGGACAGTAACTACGACGATGACGATGACGACAACCGAATCCACTTGACTGTGCAAAAGACAGAATGAAAGAGAAAAAGAACTCCCGAAGAGACACCATCGATCTCCGACTTTAAATAATTGATAGCTCTCGTCTCATCTTTCCTCTTCTTCTTCTATGTAGTAGGTACTACCTTGTATATCCTCCTCGTCTCACATCACAACAATAACATCAACAACAACAACTGCTTAATTCTCTTCCTCCCTATTCTACCTTCAATTCAAAAAGATAATTATGTAGGCAATTTATGGATAAACATACAATAAATGTTGACAATGACGTTTTTATACGGCCCGTATATACTTATGCATAGGTATATACCTACACACAGCGTCAACGTCAACGTCCCTGACCAGTTCATATGAATTTGAATACAAGCGCATTTACTTAATATGAATACCGAATTTTCTCCATTAGTTCCTTGGGAAAATTATTACTAATATAATAATGACAAAGTCAGTCCAAGTCCAATTTATCCTTTTAATGTTTCCACTTTACACTTATCGTCATTGTTAGAGCTATTAGGCTGCTTTCCAATTTTCTGCTAGTATGCTGCAAAACTTTGTTTTTAGTTTCAATGCTTCTCGTAATAAATCAGAAATATTGTAGATTGTAGCATGTGCGGTAGTTAGGGATGCACAATATCGTAGTAGCGAAACAAGGATGACACACATAATTATTGTGGAATGGTTTAGCTTTAGTATGTAAATAAGAATAAATACATGTGTTACATATAGATCAGTAAAATGCTAAGACGAGTACCTGCTTGTACAAAGAAAAGTTTCCATCATTTTTCTCCGCCAGTATTATCGATTTATACTCATCTTGAAAAGTGGCGGAAAATTATTTCAAGACGAGTGTGTTCCCAGAACGAATTGCATTGTATGCAGTATGTAATTGCAATCACGTCATGAAGTGACAGCAGTCAGGCTTTTTCTCAGAAAGGACGTTTCGTTTCACAATTCATTCAAAAGTCAAAGGAGGTAGTGTTGGCATGTATGTAGGTAGTAATATTTAGGAGTAAGTTCTTGCTCGTAGTTTCAAACTCAAAGACATGGGGATAATAAAACAATTAGGTATGTACGTTAATGCCTTCCACTATATCTGTATGTACGCTTTTCCACTTCAATGCTGAATATTTTAATGTCTTCTGGACAACAAGCTTCTTTTGGAGAGAGAACTTCCAGTAATGATCAATAGCATTTTGGGTCTTCTTACTCTGCATAATGTATACCCTCCCAATGCATAAACTAAATATGAAGTTTGTGCGCAATCGAATATTTTAAGTAGGTTAGTAGAATTTTAACAGGGGATCAGAGGGAGCAAAAGGTTAGCGTAAAATCAAATAAAGTTAACGACTTACCTATGTTAAAAAATCAGAAAAGAGTAAAATTGATACATAATTGAGGTAAGAGCTTCGGGTTCATCGAATTTTGACACAAAAATTTATTATTTTTAATTATTATTAGTACATGAATTATCTATAATCAAAAATATTGATTCATTTTTAATGACTGTCGTATGTGTATTAGAATTTCGACTTTTGTAGATGTAAATAAAAACCAGATCTCTGTTTTGATAGTTACATTACAGTAAGTGCTTACTGAGATGAAAAAATTGAGGTATTGATAAACTGCAGTATTTCCACAGCATGTGCTAAGCCAAACAAACAATCGACCTACATACTTGCAGCTTGCCCCGTAAATATGGGTTTGGACTTGAAACACTAGTGCAAGGAATGGAGATCACAGATCGAGATCACTTTACACAGCTCGTGCTGCCGCGTACGAAGAAGCAGGAGCTGTCAGAGGCACCTTCGAACTGAAGCTCATAGCATAGCCTGAAAAATGTATTCAACTGTGCACCTTCGTTATTGCCTTTCTAGATACTTCTGTGCTGAGTAAATATTACAAAAACATATTATATTAGACATATTTAGGGTAAAATAATGTTGTATAAATGATTACGCTTAAGGCCTACTCTTTATACTTAATAATCGCTGTAATTACTACTTCTTGAATTGTTTTTATGGGAAAGACGCATTCTATTCGGAAATGAACAGATCTTAATTTGTATACATAGAATATTCAAAGGAATTATTTTATTTATTCCCCTTCAGGTTAGTTAATCCACTTGATGTGTGGAAGCTGGGTAATGTGGATAAAAGGAATATTAATACAAGGTGGGTCAAAAATATAATCATCCTTTCGAGTCAAGCAAGGGAAAAACGATTATTAAAGACTGTTGAATCCTTTTAAAAATATTGAACGGAAGTCCTTTTTCACAAGTTGCATGATAATTTTGAATTTCGTTAGTGCACTGAATTGACTAAATTAAGCATTTTAAATAAGTTAACTTTCAAATGTATGTAAAATCACAGACAAAACTCCGCGTATGTCACATAGTTATATACGCTTCTGTTCACACAAGCTTTTTGAACCAGTGGGATTTATTACACCTAAGCTGTTGTGTGATATCGAGCATTTAATTGCAAAATGTGTACGTGTACGAATCCTGTGGGTCAGCCTTACGATTAGTTTAGAAGCTATAGTTTTGAAAGCTTTGATTTCGATGGGCTTTTGGAATTGGTACAGACACAGGTAAACACTCTTTACCTATAATTGGTAACCAAGCAATACTTTGTTGAAGTATATTGTAATTGTTACACATGATGTGACGCCTCACTTGAACGAAGAACACCAAAACTTTGTTACACAAAAACATAAGTTAGACACATATTCTTGATTTTTATCCAACAAAAACATATCACCCAGAGAGTACAGATAATACCTACACAGCCTCCTTGTCCTGGTACGAAATGAGTACTACATACCGACACTACCAACCTTTCATTTCTGGTCGTCAATTCAAACAAAGTTGCATAATTTTTTGGATGATTGTTTTTAATTTAATATTATATTGCCTGTATGCAACTCTGTTATTTCTTAACTGTTCGTGGCAAACTTGTAATTTCTTTTGTCAAGATTACGAAATATCATGTGTACATTTACAACCGTCAGTCTTACACTATAATGAGAATTACGAGCTCATTATGTTATGCACATAGAAATAACGTACGAAAAACTCAACGTTTGCTAGTTAAGAATATGCAAAACTAGCTTTTACTTTATCTACAATTACCTACCTACTCCTGATTAATCTTGCGGATTAAACAAGGTCTTTCCTTAAAAATATTATACCAATTCAGCTAAATTATTTAAAGGCTGGTAGAGTTAATGAGACGTGTAGCTAGTAATTACATAAATATGTAAAAGACAAGAACATGATTAAAAAGACAAGTATTTATATGACTATTGCGGTAATAAGTTACCTGCCTCAGTTCTTGAATCTGATACTCCAAAGTTTCTAGCATTTCCTGATTTTTTAAGACTTATACAGAAATGTTGAGTACGACATGACACATTTAACCAAACGAAGCAAATTGAACAGTAACAACAACAAACAACTTGTTTCACAAATACAAATATCGTAGGTTAGGTACGTCGTCGTTGAATGCGCAAAACTTAAAATGTGTGCATAATGTTAGAAGCAGAGGACGTTAAGTTTTGTACCTTCAGCGACGGTATATGATTATTACGTAATTTATTATTAATTGTTTGTCAATAAAGGGTTTGCTATTGCATGTCTATAATTTCAATTGTCTTAAAAATTGTGTCCACCGATGACAGAGGAATAATGACTAACGATTAATGATAATTAACCAACCGGAATGTATAAAATGGATTAAAAACATAAAATGCAATATTTGACCCTCGGTTGCTCTCTAGTTAAGCTTCGGGTATGTAGGAAAGTCCAAAAATGCTGAAATGCTTTTTCGCATAAAACGCATAATAATTATGCCGAATGGATTGCCAAATCGTAGAATCCTTGTATAATCGTAATCGTCTTCGGCTTGACGAAAACCTCAAAAGGCTGCGCAAAATGTACAAACGAGATGCTCAAATTGGTACTTATTATTGAATCTTGTGAACAGTCAAATATAGCTTAGCATTTTTCTTTTTAGGAAAGTTCATTTCCCCTTTGAATATAGATCATTATTATAATTAAATATTCAGGAAAACGTAATTTTTGTAAGAAAGCGTTTTAGAAAAACTGCATAATTTGTGCATGATGAAAAATTCAAAAACAACGCATAACGCAAAATTCGAAATGGTTGGTTGTCGAACAAAATTAAATCAATAATATAAATAATTCCAGTTGCTTAATTGATAATGAACCCTAATTCCCATGAGTTGCATTGGAGCAGGCATATCGCATGCAATGCACAGATTACCGGAGTCGGAAGAAGTATTAAGCAGGAATAGAACGAAGTTAAGGTTAGACAAATCGGTGTCAAAATAATTTCGACTACGATAATAAACACATGTTGTGTTGCAACACTCCCTCCGGACCAATTCTTGTTCCAGCAACTCGAGCACCACCAATCGTTTAAGTTTTTCTGTTTTCATGAATTTCACTTAAAAGATTGTTAAAACTGGAAACATTTTTCAGTAAAGGGCTCGCATACGAAGCATTGAGTATTCCGTGACATCTATGAGTGTCAAATAAATTTCGACGATGAAGCTGAAGCTGCAGCGACAACTCCACGAAGCTCCATCCCATTCGCGGTCTTTTGTTGAATTTCGGCTCGGCACGGACGTTAACTCTTGTATCTTATAGCGTCGGTGATTCTTCAGTCTCCTCTCGTCGACTTTTGCAAAAATAATTGCAGAATTTTTGGATAAATACTAACTGGTGATATCGGTTGATCCACCATTCATTTATAATGAAGTTGGTTCGGTAAGTAAAAATTCCAAGTATTTTAATTTGTTCAGTTTACATCACTTAAATAGGGGTATTGATATTTGGATAAGATTTTCCATTTAATGAATGACAGGATATTTGCATTTGTTTCTACCGGCGTACATACGCTTCTTAAGATAAGGATGAGGAATTGGGGATATCAAAATCTATCACCATTTTCCCACTTCGGTATATTTTAAATTATTTTACTGTACAATTGTCAATGAAATATTTTGTCATTTCGGAAAAGATGGTATTGTGTATGAGCTTACAGTTGCGGATTTATACAGGTTGATTGATGATTGATCACCTGCACAGGTAGTAGCTATTTAAAGCGGTAAAATGATTACACACTCAGCTCGCTTTGATCGATATATGAAGAACACTTGTTCCCTAATACTATTTTCTGATTACCGTTTGTTTCCTGTTTATGGTTGATACACTAATTGTGATTAATTTAACTGTAAATAACAATGATTAAGAGTTAATACATTTTTTATTACTTATTTTTCAGGTTTCTTATGCAACTCAGTCACGAATCGGTGACGATAGAATTGAAAAATGGGACGGTGGTTCATGGAACAATACAGGGTAATTACAGATATCATCATTATTATTATTATATTTAATGTGGAATGTACATATTATGTGGGTAATATTATTGTTGTCGGTGGTTCGGATTAAGAGAGCTAGGTATTTCAGTTTGTACTTCTGAATTTTAACTTGAGTAATCGAGTACCTATAATTCTTTCTCTATTCGATGTAAAATACCTATACTTTTGTTGGTTCTCAAATACTGCGTGTATGAACGGAAGGAGTAGAAAACCCTTAGCGCCTCCGATAGTCGGATATGTGCTTGCCGCATAAGTACATCATAGGTTTGAGCCACAAATTATCACAGGTTCGAAGATTTATGGATTCGATTTATGAATGAGTTAAAATAGGTTCCTTCCGTATTAGCGGTTTCGGTTATACAGTACAAAGCTGTATATTTGAATTATTTAAAAAAGCATAAACCTTCAGGAATTTTGCCATGTTCTCCTTTTTGTCAGCGGTAGATATACATAGGTAGATAGATATTTACGAAGTTCAAGCCGCAGGTTTATTTTTGTTCCCTACAAAATTAAACACGATTTTTTCCAGTTTTATGAGTAAAATAATGAATGTGAGTAACTTTCGAGAAGGAAAAACGATGAAATGATGACACACTCAGCTCGCTTTGATCGATATATGAAGAACCTTTGTTCCCTATTATTCTGTTCTGATTATCGTTTTTCTATACTCTTCTTGAGCTAAACTGATATTTAATTAATCTTTAAGACATCTTAGAGTAATTAGTATTTAATTATCTCTGTTTTCCATTACTGGATCCGTATGACATCGCTCGTTCTCCTATAGGAACTATAATTTTCCCTGGTGACGTATAGCGTAGCCCCCTGGTGTTTTTTGACAGAATGAAAATTATTGGAAGATACGAGTAGGGTGGTTGAAAGGAAATTTGGTTTTTGATTGGACCCTGATGAACTATGGGATTTTAATTAACTTGTACGCGTGCATATGTCTTGATATTCTTACGTTTCTATGCCATTTTGTAATTCCGAATGCGTACGTGTTTCCTAGGTGTGGATGTTGCCATGAATACACATCTGAAGGCAGTGAAAATGACAGTAAAGGGAAGGGAAGCGGTGCAGCTGGAGACGCTAACTGTTCGAGGGAACAATATTCGCTATTACATATTACCCGAATCTTTACCTTTAGAAACGCTATTAATTGATAATACTCCTAAGGCGAAGGCGAAAAAGAAGCAAGAGGCTAAAAGTAAGAGTTCTTTTTGCATGTATACCTACTCTTTATGAAATGACAGCACTGAAAAAAAAGTAACATTGGCTAGTCAAAAGCCGCCGTGTTGAAAACCATGACACTGACTTTATTTTTAATTGTAGGTGCTGCTCGAGGACGTGGCCGCGGTCGAGGAAGAGGTAGAGGATCTCGAGGAGGAGGTGGAGGTCGTGGAGGAGGTGGTGGAGGGGGCGGTGGTGGTGGTCCACGTGGACGACGATAATATGTATTTTGTATGTAGCTTTGTATGGGTGAGGAATGTGTGTATTCAATAAAGAAACTTCATTGATTTTCCAGTTTTATTACATCATGTACACTTATTACATTTACTTTTTTCACTATTCTAAAATTTGGATGCTGAATCATTCAAGTCAATTGTAAATTTGGTTAACAAATTATTCCTAGTATACCCTTGAATAAATGCTTTTTGATTTTTTAAAAATTACTTACTGGGAGGCATATTTTCTAACAAAGTGCAGTGTTCCTTACTGTGGCAAGGTTATTTTGCAGCACTACTTATGCTAAAGCCGTTAACAGCTAGTAAGATAAATAAATTATAATTATATATATAATATTCATAATTCAAGACCCTAACCAAATCCATCCAACACTAAAAGACATGAGTTGTACTTATTTTAAACAACAGACAATTTTGCAATAAAAGGTTTTTAACATGATCATAAAATCTGTACATAATAATAGCTATTCTAAATTTAAAATGTTTGATGCACTTGTGAACTGAATCAAAATTCATACAAAATTCGAGTTTTTAACATTCACTATTAGAGTATAAATTAAATCATAAGTTATTTAAAAATCATAAATTAATTGATAGTAATGTTACTACTGCGGAGTCGCTTGTGAGCCGAACCTCTGTTAAACGACTCATCAGAGGAATTGTTATCGGAGTCAGTTCCGCATACACTTATTTCCAGGTTTCGCTTTCGGAGAGTGGAGTCACTAATTGGAAGTCTCCCTTTAAAGTCTCCGTTCTCTTTCGGATTCCGTCCATTCGCCGATGGCTTCGATGGAGCGTCGTCAATTTCTATAATCTGGATTCCGTCATCATCGTTTGAAAGCACTGTAACATTGCAAAAACACAAAATATCAGTACTCTATTCCACTTCTCTGTTCTCTATACTACCAGTAAACATTCACGTCCTGCATGAGTGCTTGTTTACGACTCAAAACAAAAATATCCCTTGAGGCAAAATGATATAAAAGGTGAGTAAACTCACAGCTTCTTCGAGAAGTCGAGCCTTGTGGAGTGATTGTGAGAGATCCTTTATTCCTCATCGAGGGATTTGAATTAGCTAATGGTTGTGGTATTATGGTTATTTCGTCATTGATCTTCATAGGTTTGAATGAATTCTGGTTCGATACAGCTGACATAGGTCGTGATGTAACTTGCATCTGGGCGGCTCGGTTGTTACTATTGTTTATAGGAGGTACTGGTCGTCTTTCGTTCTTCTTCGCAGTCATACTGTGTGCAGAATATACGTGGCTCTCGAATAGCTTGTACATACCAAATGTAGCAGTGCACACTGTACATTTGTAGGACAAATGAGCTGGCTTTAGAGTAACGTTGTGATCTTTGGCAACATGAGCCAGAAGCTTCCACTGATAAACCTTTAAAATTTACAAACAGAAAAATTCGGTTACTTGGGAATCCGGCTTAATGACATCAACCAAAATACCTACGTAATAATAATAAAATAAAGAAGCTAGTTGGGCCTGTCATTAGAAATCCATTTTAAATAGAATCTCACGGCACCAATACATCATTTAAACCAAAAGAACAAAATATCCACAGCACCCATAATATGATATTTGACAAAACTTACCTTCCCACACAGTGGACAGCGGCCACTATCCTGTCCTTTGTTAGCAGCGTCTTGCATCGAGGAAGTGACCAAACCATGCGAACCTAACAAATGCCTCTCCAATCCTTGATCGGTAAAAAACCTAAACTGACACTTCTGGCAATTCAGAGGCGGTTTATTATATATCATTTTGGGATGTATTTTGACTTTGTGAATCCATTGCATGTGGTTTCTCAATTGGTCCAAATCCTGAAATTAAACCAATAATCATGAAACCATTGTCTAATGTACAACTCTTGCGTCTTGCGCTACTAACGTTCCCAAATATTCTCATTAATAACAGTGCTCGGCTGTAGGTAAGTACGGCGAGCATCCCGTAGGTGTAGATAATTTAAGCATGCAAAAACCCTATCCTCATCCTTGAGAGTGCATCCATAAAACGCTTGATGCAGGAGTTAATACAACACAGCACGTTTCTCGGTACTCTAACTACCTTTATATCACCTTTGGGTTCGGAGCACAAAATCTTAACCAAGAGACTTTACAGATTTAAAAGGATTAAATTACCTTGATGTATCCATCACAGATTTCACAAATAACAAAGGATGTTTTGCCAGCTCCACCTTGCGGCTGCTTCGGCGGGTTAGAAGTAGCAGCTGAATTTGACCCAGCCTGCCTGGGCAATGGTGTGATCGATATACTTGGCTGAGTCGATGGTTTAGCGTTACGCAACGACTGCGAGGCCGAGGCACTCTGACAATATACCACGATGCAATTAAACATGAATCATCTTGAAGTTATTAACGATGAATACCCAAGCACGAAAATACAACTAATGGTAGTACTTACTTTATGCACAGCTGAAGCAGCTGGCCCTCCTAAGCTATTAGGCAGTAAACCTAATTTAGACAAAAATCCACCGACATTTCCAGCTGTAGCTCCAGTAACCGACAAAGGTCCTCCGACGACCTGATTGAATAAATGAGATTCAATATTCAACACTAGATACACGTGCACGGTGCATGACTATTTGATATTTGATTATGAATGTCTAGGGTGCAATGCAAGCACCCACAACGACGATCAATATGATCTTACTCTCACCTGTTGTAATAACTGACTGCTACTTAATTGAAGATGAGACTGCGAAAGACCCAAACCAGCCACATTTCCCCCCGCTCCTCCACCGGACCGCATCAATAACCCTACTGGAAAGCAAACATTCAAAATTAAGAATAACTAAGACTAAGGCATCATCAAAGAATGCACAACTCTTACATCATAATATTTAACTAGGTTCATATTAAAAGGTATCCGATGTAACCGTACCTCTCTGCATATGAGGAGACATGGCAGATGGATGTTGCTGCTGTTGTATCTTTGGACTTGTTCGGATGAGTCCGGGAACCGGCTTCGACTTCGGGGCCTGAAGTAAGGGAGGCATCGACATTTTTCCTCCAGGGATAAACTTTGGTGCAATATTAATAAAAGGTGCTGCGGCATTACGCTGCTGAGCCCCAGCCATGAAAGCTGAATTCATTGTTGCTTGAGGAAGTAGCCTACTCTTAGCCAACTTCGGTAATTTGGCTGGAGTGTCCCAATCCAGGGGAGGCTCAAGATTCTTTTCGATTTTAAATCTTTTACTACAACCTATAAGATGACGAGTAAGCTTAGCTTTGGAGTTATCTTCGAATGAACAATTTGGACACTGATGATATGCGGGTGCTCTGAAATTAAGAAAATTACAACATATGAGAACGTGTTAGAAAGGTGTAACCGATGCGAGCCATGAAAACTGTACGATTCAATACTTAATCGATGAATACACGAATAAATAGGTTACCAATTTTAATTACCTTTCAAGTCGAGGCATAACGAAGTGCTCGGCTTCCATGTGGAACAAGATTTCATGCGGAACTCTGGTAGTGTAGTCACAAAAATTACATCGATAACTATAATTTCTCATGTGCGGAGTTTCTAAATGTGCAGACATGACTAAATTGGATTCGGTCTTGAAATTACAGAAGGTACACTTCTTAGTTTCATGTCTAAATGGCTCATTATTTTCTTTACTTTCTTCAATATTCTTTTTAAGTGACAGAATACTTTGTTGAGTTTGCATTGATATAGTTCTAGTTCGGCTTTTATCTCTCTCTTTTTCCGCTTTCCGTTTCTGCATCTTGAGAAGATCCACTTGAACATACTCTTGAACTAAATTCATACCCACATTCATAAGTAGCTTTCCAACAGGACCATCGAAATAATCCTCCGATTTACTTTTCTTGATTTCTACAATGTCATCCGTATCGTCCAACTCTTCGCCTTTCTCAACTTTTAAATCTCTCGTTTTTCGTATAGTCTCTTCCAAATCTTTAATAGCATCTTTTAACGATTTTTCCCCCGATTGCTCGAACACATAGGGAACGATGAATGAAGGTGCTTCGATTAGAAATGCATCGTCGGGTATCTCGAGTGCATTAGTATACTTAAGAATACCATCTCCAGCATTCATCGGTTGAGATACTCTAGGAATCACATGGCTAGAGTCTTGAGATTTAATTGACGGAGTGGAAGACGATTTCTCAAGGGGAACCGGACCTTTTCCTGAGAGAATAGCATTCGTATCAATAATAACCAATGTGGGTTCCTTCCCAGGTTCCTTCTTACTATGTGCTAATTCAACTAAAGACTTAGTATCGTTAACTACAATAGTAACTTGATCACTATCAACAGCCTTCACATCACTACTTGGCGATTCCTTGGATGTTTTACTCGCTGGCCCTACACTCTCCGACTCGGATTTCCCTTGGTTCTGACTACAACCCGAGAAGGGATCTGTATCCGGAATTTCCATCACTTCCTCGTCGTCTAATGTTTTGCTATCATTTTGATTCTGTGGTCGACCCTCAGACTCTTCATCTAACTCAATAACACCACCAAAGTCACCACTAGTATTTTTGCCATTTTTAGGATTTACGTTCTTACTAGATGATGAAGCAGGTGTACTTGCACTACCACTAGTTGTTCCTGGCCCACGACTTGACATCTCGTCCTCTTCATCCTCTTCGATAATTTCGATGTCACTACCTCCATCCCCGTTTGAAGTGTCCTTAGTCACACTCACTTTCATGCCGTCACCTGCACCCTTGTCAGTCTCGTCCAGAGCAGGAGAGTGATCCACATTCGCTTTGGATCTGGTTTTCGATTTGGAATTTTCTACCACCTCCTCATCATCCTCCACCATGTCGTCGTCGTCCTCCACGGGTTCGGGGTCGGAGCTAGGCTCAGTCGCTTCAGCCACCTCTAGTACTTCCACCTCATCCTGTTTATTTTTCTCCTCCATATCCAAAGATTCACCACTGATCCAAATTCTATTGCTGATCACTTCTCACTGCCTGAAAATCTCCCGTCCACGATTTCACTCAAAGCTGATGGATTCGCTCGACTCGACACTATTTTCACAGTGTAAAAGATGAAACAGAAGAAAATTTTGGGAAGATGCGGCTTCACCCAACACGCTTTTGCTATTGTACACCCGTATGTAGTATGTGCAGGGCGAATCGTACTCAAGTATCTCCTCTGCCACTGTCTTATGTGTTTATACTACCACTGCCGACCAAATCCATAGGACGAAGAATGAAATGAAAGGAAATGAGTGCTCTGAGAGGAGAGGACTCAATCCTACTCCACACAAACACAATACAATCCAGAATCAGTCAATACTACAGACCAAGGCGCGAAAAAAGCACTGGGGAAAGCAGCTAGATCCAACTCTCAGTCCAAACACACTAACAGTCACAATTGCCCAACAAACCCACCTAATATCCACGATTCCTCCAGCTTGTCCACCGGGTCAACTGCCACTACTTGACGAAGGACACTCGGTCAAGGTGCCAATTGCCAATTTCTAAACGGAAAGATGGCGACGGGTTGTCACGTGAGATCGACGTCAACAAAAGGAAAAGCGGATAACAATATCCAATGAACGAAGGGGACGACGAGGAAGATGACGCAGCGGCCCCCTAAAAACGGCGGGGGCAACGGGAGGAAATTTCTAGGTTGGGGAACCCAGCACACCGCCGCCCAGCCTGGGCCATTGAACCGCTATAGAAAAAATATCCGGTTGTGCCCTCTTAGGCAATCAAATTTGTTAACCATACACTTACACTCACACACAACCAGCAACCAGCCTCGACACCATCTCCTCTTCCAACCTCAACAACCAACAACTCCTCCGTCCTCACCTACCCAAACGTCCACCAACAACCACTCCTCATCCTCACCACTCCATCCACTCCTCACTCAACAACAACAATTCCCGTGACCTCAGTCACCAACCACACATGTCACCCGCACATGTAGTTTCTCCCACCTTTCACTCAATCCACTGTCCCATTATGTCATCCTGTCAATGTCAATCTCCTATTATTATCCTCATCATAACATGCTCTCGTCCACATGCCGCATCCACGCTTGACCCACTACTATCATTCCTACACGGTCACCTCCAAACCTACACCTAGTTCATTACCTGCCTTTTTCATCCAGTCATTTGTCCATGAGCAACAAGAGAAAGAAGGAGAGAGAGATTCCGGCTGATCGATCATCACAGATTGGGGAAAGATGAACAGTTGCTTTGATTTCCTACCTTTTAGGTTATGCATCATGAAATATAAAGGCATGAGGAAATTTAATCTTCGTCTTCACCATCATCTTAGTGAGGACGAGTTGTTATTATTATTATTTGGATGAAGAGGCAACAGGATGATAATAATGTGAGGAACATGTACATACAATGAACAATTTCCAATGTACATTTACCATTGTGATTTTACTATGAGGAAGCATTGTTGGTGAAGAGTAAACTTTAAGCAGAATATTATGTCATGCCAATTACGATTACGAATGTTTGATTTTCAAAGAGGTAGATAGTTTTTTTCTTAGTTTTTATAGGTATGTAGGGAGGTAGGAAATAGATGTTAGTATTGAAGGGGCAATACAAAGTAAAAGAGTTTTTCCTATCTTTTAGCCAAAGTCATAAGAGAGAAACGAATTTACTACTAGTGAGCTAAAGTAGCCCTGCGTATATCCAACAATATTTTTGGTAAGCATGTGCCTTCTTTTATACATAGGTGAAGAACACCGTGGCTTGGACTACTTTGAGGGAAAATTGCACGTAGCTTATGTTTCCTCTTCAATGTCGATGTCGGGATGTAAGTGCGTACGTACACTGGAAAAAAGATGACATCTGATCTTATCAATGCTTTTCACCTACTTAAATAATTACCATGTGGTATCATGGTCGAACCGAAAACCGTAGGGTGGAGGAAAATCCCGTGGAGGTGTGGATCTTGATGAGGATGATCAATCAATACAAAAAGATTCCAGGATGGCGGTAATTGGTGGTAGGAAATGTTTAAAATGCAATTTAAATCTTTAGTGTAATTTGACATTGCGGAAGACAAGAGGAGCATACCAGGATCACATTTTGTTATGTTGATGGAGATAGGATAAAATGATAATACTAATGAAAACAAAGTATTTAACGATGACATCCGAGATATGATGTAATTTTTAGAGTGTAGCTATTGAGAATGTGAAAGAGTACGAGAATGGGAATGGCAGACTTTAAAAAACCTTTCATAGTCATAGTTACTTTACTTATGTTATGTTGTTCAGTTGAGTTTCAGTTGTTCTGGTTCTACTGGTGAGTTGTGTTCGTTATTCGTTATTTCGTACCTGCTAAAAACTAAAGGCCAAATGCTCACAGTTGCCCCAGCCCCACTCCTGCTTCTTCACGATGCCTATAGTTGCCCTGCACTATGCATATACGTGAAAAGCCTCGTATCCGTCCACATCAAGGTAACTATTAGTAGTTGAGGAGAAATGAAATGAAATGCAATGCAACGAAATGAAATGAGCATGAGGAGATGCTATAGTGTAGTATCCTCGGAGCATATATAGACGATGGTAGGGAGGGGGTGAAATATTGAACCAACGCTCGTCTGTATTGAAATTCACTCCCTAGTCTTTCAATATGTTGAACAAACTGAAAATAAGTATGGCCGCTGAATGGCATGCCGGGTCGGTGGGTATGCTATAATGAATCGCAACTTTGTCCTTTCAAAAGAGACTAAATTAAGGCTGTGCCGTAATCAGGAATCACATTATACGATATTGCTCTGTAACCTAATTGGGGCATAGAGACGAGAACAACAGTAACTAGTTCAGGATGAGACAAGGACAAAAACTAAACTAAATTAAATTATAATACAAATACTACTCATCCTTTGTACAGGAGCACGCGTCTAGAAATTCAATGTTGATGCAATGAAATAATATGGTGTTGGATTGTTTGGTTTTTGATTGATGACTATAATGTGTATACTTACGCTAGTATTATTCTAGATTAGGGTAAAGTCCATGGATTATTCTCGCATATATGTAATACGTATAATCATTTGATTATATGTATGCCCGGGTTGGAAATGGAACATTTTAATCGTATTCGTTTGATAGTGTACGTTAATTGCATAGTGTCATTCATTATCACATGCACCTAATTGTTGATTTTTGTTCGGATATTTGTATTGATATTGATGGTTGCTATTGCTAAGCGTTTATTAATTTTGCAACAATGCCGGTCTAAGTAGTTCAGTAGATTCTGGGTGGACAATTTTCTTGCTTATATTCTGCCGTAATTAAATGCCATGATGTATTATATTAGGCATGCACTGGTTTCTATAAACTAATTGCATATTTATTTTATCTTAGGGTGACATATCGTTAAATCTGTAGATATAGTAATAGTTTCCCGCAACGAAAAAGGTGAGTTTGTAACAATTAAAATTTCAATTCTTGAACATTGCTGTTACAATCGGATGGCTGTAATAAAGAAATCACTAATATTCTGCATAACCTCTACAATAATCACGTAAAAGTATTCTCATTCTCAGGAAGGATTATTTGACATTGTTCTCAATGAAATCTCTCTGGCAACGAGTCTCTACTGTAGGTAGAAATAATCTCCAGCATCAGTTGCTATAGAAAAAACATGGAAAATAATTATTAGTGAGTTCCAAGGTTACAATACCTTCCCCTAAATGATCTAGTCCTAGTCTATTTGAAATCTGAATATAATTCATTTTATTCATCATGATAAGAGCTCTGGCCCGGCCAAAATGAAAATACTGCTGCTTCGAACAATACAATGTCATGAAGAACTTGTTAAATTACTAGACACTACTTAAGTAGTTGGTAATAGTAACGGTTTACGCATATACTTTCGGCAGTATTTTTCGCCATGACTGAAATTATGGTGGAGTGGACTGGCAGCTCTTTATTTGGAGCAAAAAAAGTAAGCTGTGATTCCTCAATTCCTCCTACAGGAAAGAGAAGTGCTTGAAGTAGACACTTGTACTTGAGTTGTATCCCATTCTATATGGTATACATATAATTACCAATGCACATATATAACATTGTGGTATATGAAGACAAGATTGTTATAGAAACAGTGTAGGAAACGTGAAAAACATTTGGATCTAAAATGTCCGCAAATTTTGCAGTTGCGTTGCAAGTAGGATAATCGACAGGCTCTACACATTCTCTCTCATAGTCCACCAGAAAACTGAATGCGCAACTATAGTATATATGCAATAATTGCATTTTGTACAGAGCGCTACCATTTGTATGTGTAGTGCTGGGCCATGCTTTACTATATTTAACTTAACTCAGGCAACCTTGACCTGATCCGTTGAGTCTCCTGCCTCATGATCATCTCTGGTTTTGAGGAATTGTAGAAATGCGAATATTATGTACTAGGGACAAATCACAAATTGCGTTTTACAATCCGCTAATACCATTCGATTGAAAAAGGAACAATAGCAATTAACAATCTTGAAGCTATGCTGGTGCTGGTGTCAATGAGACAACGAATGTGTTGAGTATAGACATTGTAGCCAATGCGCTCAATTGACTGTACTCAATATCAAATTGACTAGTTACTTTTTAAATCATTGTTAAACGCTTGCCGAGCAAATGTTCGCCATAGCAATTTGTACGGTTTTATGCAACTGCATGGTCGCCATAAAAATTATGAGTAGAAGGACGACACGAACACGAACTCATATATGTATTATGTGCTCATGAACATGTTTTAGTATAATAATTATTCAGCTGTCGCTGTCGTAGTAATTAGCTGTGAAGATTCAGTCGTAATTTTAATAACTTAAAATTTTCCTGTTGGTATACAATATGGGAAGGAGTTGGAAGGTTAATAATAATATCACTGTGGTCATAAACGAAGGCAAAATAATGCTATGGCAATAGCCGAATTGGTACCGGAAAATATATGTAGACATTTATTAAGATTTAGCAGTAATAACTAATAGATATTATAATATACTTACATTACTTGCATTTATTTACAAAGAGACGTAATAAACTAATGACTATTAACATTTAATCCTTAATACGCTAATCATCATCTTCCTCGTCGTCGAAGGATAGTAAGCTTTTATTCTTAACCTTTTTGGCTGTACTTACAATTTCCTTTTTAGGCTTTTTACCCTGAACCTCCATCTCTTCCGCGGATCGCTTGGGGGGTTGTTTGTATAAGATTTTACCACCTATGTCTTCGTCTTCATCTAAAAAGCCACATCGAAAAAAATTGCATATACTATCTTAATTGCTTATTGCTTTTATGTCTAAGCAATGCCAGTGCGAAGTATGGATGGATGTGATGTCTATGGATTTCAAATGCCATTGGCAGTAGTAAAAATTATGATTATGATTATGACTAGTTTTGTTTTTATGGGAAGACGTCGAAAATTGTTTGTGAAACCCTGGTAACCATATAGAACTAATAAAAAAATAAAAAAATTTGGCGCGCATTCCCGCCAAAACGGCGGCTTTTTTCGTTAAAACAAGTTCAAATTCGAAATCTACATATAATTTTGAGCCTAGGTCACTTTGAAATTGTTCCTACATTATTTTTAAAAAGTAATTCTATTTCTCCCATTTTTGTGCTGTTGCTTTTTCCAGTATGTATTATACGAGTTAGTTTGTTTGAAAGGTCATTGAGGTCAAGTATCTTCATGCAAATATTCTGACCTCAGGCGGCTTAGAATCAGAATTAAATATTTGCTTATAGATATAACTAAATAGCCGTACTTATGACGTCTTTGTGCTCACGAACTTGTAATGTTATTCAAATGAAATAAACTCCCTCGGCATTTTCGACGTCTGCCCTTATAGTAATTCTAAATATAATTAATTGTGGACAGGTAAATATGTTAGGAGGAAATACAAAGGGTTGACATAAGTAAGTACGTTACAAATAAACTGTTAACAGACCTACTAGAAATAGAACTACCCATACGAGACCTACCTACCTAGGTATTCAAATTACAAAAAGAATCATGAAAACTTTGACTGGACTGGTACTGGTACATAAAGGTATTTAGGTTTGCACTCCAAGCAATTTCGTTTAAAAATATTGCAATTTGAATTTGCAATGGGTTGGAAGTAAAAGGCGGTTTCTTTTAATGAATTTCGTCTATTGTAATATGGATTAAATTATTGCAGACGAATATATACTATTTGCGCTTTCTCTTGTCTTTCCCCTATGCTTAAATTATATACCGGATAGGATATGATAGTATAGTAGTATGGCATACGACATACGATTTACATCCATATATAGGCATATAAAGATTTTTTTTTATAATTATAAAACATGCCTGCAAAAGCATTTAATTTCTCTGCTTCCTCTTGTGTAAGATCACCAGTTTTTAAAACTACAACGGTTGGTTTTTCATCATCACGGTCTTTCAAATCATCTGAGTCGCAAGCAGGCATATCTTCTCTCTATAAATGGTGTTCAATATAGTCAAATCAACAACGCGGAAATTAACATCTACACGAAATTATTACATCCATAGAACATCAAGTACTGTACTGCGCTGCACACTTTGTAAAGAAAATCTTTTTTAAGCTGTCAAAGATCTTTGTTCAAGAGTTAGATTTTTTTCGTAGTTACACACAGCATTAATTTCAACAATAAATCTTCTATTCAGCAGTTCAAAACACGTTTTTGCAGTACTAACTGCAGCACACTTCAAGGTGAAGCTAACAATACGTCGAGGTTTATTTTAGTATTCATGTAATTTATGTAATGGACCTATTAACTCCAAAAAAAGTATCGAAATTCTAATTAGCTGCTAACGTAAACCTCAGAAAAATAAATTTAAATAAAGTTCTTCACACTTCATACTAAAAAAAAGTGTTCACTTACGACCAAGAGTAATTTTTGTAACTACTTTTGCAACTGACGAATAAAATATCACCCTTACTTAAGTATGATTTTTAAATTACCTTCGTGTCCACCGAAGGTCCTTCTTTGAAGCCTATCTGTTCCTTAATACGGCGAAGAAAAGCAGGTTCCGGTGGCTTTGCAAACGAAACAGCATTCTTCTTTTTGCTCATTTTTCGGCAAGTGCTAGAATACACGAAGGAAATCATGAAACACTCATTCAAACGGTATACATTACCGGCGATTTTACATTTTTGCTTTTATTCGTTAAAAAACATTTGCATTGACATGCTTTTATTTATTGCACAATCTAAATGACAGTAATAACTAGTAGAAAAGTGAAGATTTTATGCATGCAATAATTATATTTAAAAATGTTGTTTAAACAAGAACAACTCATAAATTAATTTAGCATTTTGAAAGTGGAAAACACCAAAATCCTATAATTCTAGGTTGATCAACATGCATGAAATATTTTCTTTACATCTTACAAGTGCCCTACTAATAATAATTCAACTATTTAATAATCCAATGTCATTGCATAGTTAACAGCACCAGCATCCAGTAGAATAATTTGCCAACCTAGAACATAAACGATGAGATAATTTTTTGAAAACCCATTAACCTAGAAGTTTGAGTTAATTAGGCAATGCAAATTTACGAACGGAGAAAGTTATGCCAAACACTTATCGTCAAATCACAACTATTATCCACAAATGCGTAAGAAATCTAGACGACTTCCTGTAAAATATGAAGGTTTGTCCGAAATAACTTGACAAATCATTTAAAAATGTATTTTTCGGCAACCCTTATGACGCTTTACATTCCAATATTTCAATACTACCATCCTGAGAAACCGGCACAAATCCCTCCTTGCAACAACCAAAATACCTAAATAATATGAGAATAAACAATAAACAATATCGAAACTGAACGACAAAAATATTTTGCAAACGCATGAATAAGATGACTTAAGGATTCAATGAAGATGACATTCCTTGGAACAATCATCCATCATCTGTTGTGGATATGAGGCCCGGCGTCTGGCAGTCACACACGCTACATACATAAGGGTTTTCTCTTTCACCGGTTTTTCACCATAATGTGTGTAGTGAGGACTTAATTCTTCAAAGTGACTGTTATCATTATCAGTATCGTAACTAGGTGAAGGCAACGTAGGACTAGGCCTACAAAGGATTTATAAAAATACACTGACTTCGTTAAAATTTCCACGGAAAAACCTAATTTTTAATTTACATGAAAAAGACGCAGTTTTTTAAAAAGTTTACTCGAAAACGGCGTAGTTTTTTAAAATTTACTCAAACATAAGATACAGTTTTAAAAAAAATTACACGCAAAGGGCGTAACGTTTTTTTATAATTCACATACACCAGACACTATAGATACTACCTATGCAGGTTTCAAAAATTTTAAACAGAATGAGATTAAGTTTTTTCCAGGCCGACACGAAAAAAAATCCTGCGGGGGCTACTGATTATTATCAGTTTAGTTTGGAACTACATGTATTTGTTTGTTGTTATGCAAAAATTTTGTACAAATTATGAATTATATTACCATCTACCTACAATAAATCAAAAACTGTTAGCTGCACATTCTACACACTTATAACTTGAAATGCATATGCAAGGAGTTATCAACTGTCGAAATGGTATATACAAAAATTGAAAGAATTATAATTACACAAATAATTATGTAATAATGTGCAACATGCAAGACAAGAATGACAATGACAATCTGTAACTTACATACTTTCGTTCAACTAAGTTATATAGATTTGTACTCAAGCTACTTCCTGTCAACAAAGTTGAAAGTCGTAGATTCTGTTGCGATTTCTTGATCTAAATAGAGCTTGAGCACGGAAAGTGAGGAGTGAGGAACTGAGGATAGTGGGGAATGAATGAAGAGATCTGTAAAAGCGCGCTTTCACACAACTTTCACATTTGAACTCTATGAGTCTCTCACTTGTACTTTCCTTAGGAAGCGCCCCGAAGTTACTTCCAGACAAGAAATAAAAAGGGGATTCACAGTTTAACGTTGAATCGAATTTAATTAGATAGATTGTAAATAAAAATTCAAGGCAAAAATCCAAAGATGACTTGAAGATGGAGGGGCTTTTAAAATATTAATCTTTAGAAACGTTTTTTATGGACAATTCCTCAGGTAAGCCAGGTACACCATGTTCTTATGAACATGTTCGTGTGAAATCTATGATCAAGGCGCGAAATTCGGTTTCCATGCTTCGAGTGCGGAGTGCTGACAGTGCTGAGTAGCTGAGTTGCTGAGTAATCCTATGTATTTTTTGTGAATAGTTTTCTATAGATGGATCAGGGATATAAATTACCCAGCTTGACGAGCTTGATTTGCATTCGCAGTTCACATAGAGTATAGAATTAAGTAGGTAGGTACACACAATACAATATAAGATATGCTGAAGTCTGGAAAGAGCAAGCTATTGTATCAGATTGTGTGAATCCCATTTAGATAATTTAGTGAAAGAATTCATTCGCTGTTGGAGACTATGCAGGAGCAGGACTGACTTGTTCAAAGACGAAGCCGAAAGGCTAATAAACAGATTTCTTCCCAAGTTCCCAATTCATTTCGCAATTGATTGTATATGTAAAAGGAACATTGTATATTGTAGAGCGGAAAATACGATTTGCATTTATACCTTTTTTTAAGCGGTTTAGTATAATTACAGAAACGTGGTGGTAAGTTGGTAAGATTGCGAAAAAAACTGTTTTCCGGTCAATAAATACTATCGAGCTACTAGAATCGCAATGGGTGTTAGTAAGGAGTTTAGTTCCGGTACGGATTCGGGAAAAAATGCGTCTTCTTGGTCAAAAATGCTCCAAAGTAATGCAGTGTGGTCAGATAAGGTAAATAAGAGCAATCATTTCAACAACCAGATTATTTTTTAGTTTTATTATTATTATGTCACATGTGTACTCTATTACTTGTTTTGTATACATTATTAATCAAGGTGTAAGATAAAAGATGCTTGAGTATTGTTAAGGTTGAACATGTAATGCAGTTTGCAATTGTAATACGGCGTGGAATAATTGTGTGTAAAATGTTGTTGTAATTTGCTTTTTGTTCTCTTTTTTTCAACCATAAGGATGAATTTTTAGACGTGATATACTGGATGCGACAAGTTCTTGGAATTGCTCTTGGATTGATTTGGGGAGTTATACCATTGACAGGAATTGTGGGACTTTGTTTGTAAGTCAATAGATATTTTTAACAATTCGAAATTATTGGGTCAAACCTTGCGATTGTTTTAGCTTGGTTTAGCCGTCAAATGAGTTTTAGAATGTACAAAATAATAATATGAAAATTGCTTGTTTGTACTGACAAGGGCATATTTGTATAAAAACGACGGTTATTAGGCTAATTAGTGAATTTCGCCAAATTCAAAATTAAGCAGTTAAAACTTTTACTTATTTTTACCCCCACTTTTTGACAATTTTTCAAACGCTTTCAAAATGAAAGTAATAATGCTGAATAAAATCAGTTGCCTTCCCGAGTTTTAAAATTTAAAATTGAATACAAAACTTTTATATTAAGTCCCAAATTCCTACAGAATTAGAAATACTTTTATTGGATTTACAAGGTGTATTTCACAAATAATAAATTATAAGGAATTTCATTTTACCAACTTTTCGCAGGTTTTTTGCTGTCAACGCTGGAGTCATTTATTTATACTTTACTGGTTATCAAAAGGTTGACGAAGAAGAATATGGTGGTGCTTGGGAGCTAACGAAAGAGGGATTTATGACTTCCTTTGCAGGATTCCTTGTAAGTCATTTTCTTGAAGTTGGAATCCAATTTATTAATTCACTTAAGTCATTATATTACGTTTGTGGTAATATGGTTATGCGCATATTGTTTCTCCTCCCTGTTTGTTCCTGATCTTTCTAGCTACACTGCGTTTTATTAATATGACTAATTTAAACTGTTTTTTATTACGTTCCTTTTACTTATATTTTTATAAACTTAATGATCTTACCGTTTTAATTGCGACTTAAATTGTTTTTTCCTAATTTTATTTAAACTTTAACCATTATAGAATATACTTATATAATAGACCGTAGTTTTCTTTGCTATTATGAAGGCTAATTTACGTTTTTCGTTTTGAACAGGTGACTTGGATAATAATATACTCTGGCTTGCATTTTACGGATCAGGATTTGCAGTCGTTTCTTACCCCATCTTCTTAAAGAATATTCTACGTCTTATTAAAATACTAAAATAATATGATCGTATGAATAATTGGTTTCACATGAATGTTTTGAATTGAATTGAACTCATGCTTGTCAAACCTGGAATGATTGGCACTAGATACTAGATCATACAATTATACTAGGTAGTTTGTAATTAATTAATCAGACAGGGACAGGATTGTTTTTGAAATATCTCCGTAACTTATTGTTATTTTTTGTGATTTTTGTTTTAGTCGTTTGTATGAATTAGGAATGTTAATTAGTCTTGTTACTTCGTTATCGTCACTTGATTTCACCAAGCGAAATTGAAGTGGGTGCGGTATGGTACATAATAAGTAATTGCATAATTAATTATATTATTCGTACTGTATTGAAGTAAAGAAACCTTTTTGCTATGATGCCAAAAACAATGGCGCTATCTTCAAACGTCATTATCGTTGTTGACTACTTACTTACATTATTACTGTTCTCGCTTTCGCTTGCATCCAGCAATTTAATTGCAATACCATAGCTATAGCTAACTTAAATTCTGTTTTTGTCTCGGGCTTCAGTTAGTCTACGTACCAACGCAACATACACTTACCTATGTAAAAACATACTAGTAGCAATCCCCAGGTCGGAATTAGTAGTATTTTGGATTTTGACCAAACGTTTGTGTAGAAAAAAACCTGATTCACATTTACAGCCAGACCTGGAAATTACGTAGATATGCAAAATTAATAAATTAAATGCCAGCTCGCAAAATTAAACCAAAACAGAGGAAGCCGAACGAAGAAGCCTTTAAACTTCAGCTTCTTTGATTTCCATTTCTTTTGTTTCCCTTTAATTTTCTATTGTGCCGATTTGATGTTATGAGTTGGCATTTAATTTCACATGTTTAGTTTCTAGGTATTTTTACGATAAAATTATTAAACAATACATCTTTGCTTTGGCTTCAGTCGTCTAAATTGAGTATATCCAAGACACAAGGCAATATAGCCTCGAGAGAGACCGCAAACAGATGAAAGACTTGGCACGTATTTCATCCAGTGAGTGCATTGTCTAATTAATTACAATTATATTTGACCTGTTGTTAACAGTAGCGTAACTAGGGGTAGGTCTACAAAGGATTTTTCAAAATGCATCGCCTTCTTTAAGCTTCCACGAAAAAACGGAGATTTTTTAATTTACACGAAAACGATGATTTTTTTTAAAACATGAAAACGAAGTGCAGTTTTTGTTACAATGCACACAGGAGGTTTTTTTACATTTACGCGAAAGCGACTCATTTTTTTTTAAACACGAAAACGATGCAGTTTGTTTTAATGTACCGACACGGAAACGACGCGATGTTTTTTATAATTTACGGAACATAAGATGCATTTCTTTTTAAATTTTATAATTACTGGATAACATCAAGTTTTTTCCAGGCTACACGAAAAAAAATCTGCGGACGCTACTGGTCGGTAAAATATTCCCATGCATCTCTTAATTACGTCACGGAAAAAAATTGCAAAAATTTAAGGCACAAATCATCCCTGCCGGGATTCGAACCCGGGACCTTTGGATTAGAAGTCCAACGCGCTATCCACTGCGCTACAGGGACCTGTTGTTGAGAAAATTGAGGAGCAGACGTGTATTTGTCCGTAGCCAGTTTTAGTTTTTTTAATGCTACAATCCCTAGGCTGCCTTATCTTATCAGTCAAATACTACATATAGCGGCATCCAGATGCAATTTGTATAGGGAGCATGCAAATATTACGTCATGGGTTTAGGGGGGGTAGGGGGTAAGAGAAAACTGATGAAAAATGACAAGGGGAGGGGGGGTCTAAAACACTAAATGACGTTGAATGTCAAAAATTGGAATTTTCAATTCTTTTGATGTCCAAAATACTTTTTTGTATCACTACATGGGTGTATTTGGATATGTTAATAAATTAACGTCATGTTTGGGGGGGGGAGGGGGGAGGCACGCGAAAAATGACGGAAAATGATTAGGGGGAGGGGG